>VXBU01001347.1:1470299-1537132 GCA_013400315.1 Bombycilla garrulus
GGGGTGGGGGCGTGGGAATAAAAATCACATTTATATTTCTTTCTCAGAATGTAAGAGAAACTGATTACTTCTAGGAGTTTTGTTCTTTCCTTACAGTTTGTGGCTGAGTTGCATGCACACACTGATGAAAACTTACTTAAGGAAATAAAGAAATAATGCAAAAAGTGAGTCAACTCCAGCAGTATGAGGCCATAAATCAGAAGACACTAAAATCTACAACATCCTTTCTAATCTTTTGGATTGACTTGGTACTGACAGCAGAAACACTGTGGCAGAAATAGCACCATGACACATTTCCATTTACTAGTAGAAGATCCCTGAGAGAAATAATCAAGCTGTTAAACTTGAAGGATTGGGGAAAAATAACGCAGACTGTAAGCAAACACACCATGAGGCACAAGAGACAATGGGAAACAAAACTGACTTAGTAACTACTGCTTTGGCAGGCTTGAAATTAAGTCAGGAAAGACACAACAGAAAACATGCAGTTCATTGGGGATGGTTAGTGGCAGAAACTAAGTACAAAACTGTTGCAAGAGCCAAAGCCTTGCTGACACTGATTGTAGGATCCTCTTTAAGGAAGCAGAAAAGCCTCTTGTGCTCCTTGCCTTCACCAGAAGGGGCAGTAAAACAAGTCCCTGTCATTGAAGAGAATCAGCTCCTACATTTTTTGCCAAGTAATTAAGGGCTTGTATTACACAAGTATTATAGAGTTAGGCAGACTGAAAACCCTGCTAAGGGCTACCACAGGATATTTTTGATTTTCATCTTAGAAGGAAAAAAGTTGATCTAAAATGTGAATTCAGTAAGACATTTGAGTTTACTACCAAACAAAACCTGTTACCTGCACCCCAAAAGAATTTTCAGTCTTATATATATATATTTAGGATAATTTTTAAAATAGCTCAGTTTCTTTAAACAAGTAATGACAGTTTTTGTTGGAAAACAGAGGAGTCTGTAAAGTAAGTTCATAGAATTTGGTCATTACTTCCACAAAAAAACCCACAAAACAAATAAAACCCCATCAGCTCCAGGTTAGATGATTATAAATAGCCATTTCAAAATTTCAGAAACATGTGTGTAAATATGCACACTGATGACAGAATCTTCCAGTGGCAAAAACTAAATTTACTGCATTAAGCATTTGTAACATTTTTTCTTCTTCAACTTCTCTCTAGCTTTCAACAGCAACTTTAATTACATTCATAATTACTACTTGCTTACTTCCAGAAAAAATGAAAGTAGTACCATGAAACTCGAGTAAAAAGCAGCAGTTATATATAAAATGTGTAGCTAGTATTAGTAATTTGACCACTACATAAACATGTAGTAAATTTCCATAATACGAAAAAATCAATTTCCTATTAGTTTTCTTTGCTTTAACAAAAATCTAGAACCAACCAAAAAAACAAACAAAAAACTCCCCCCCAAAAAAGAAACCAAACAAAAAAAAAAAAAAACCAGAAAATAAAAGTCAAACAAACAAAATCTCATGAAGCAGAAATCTAGAGTTTTCAGGCTTTTGGATCACCTTGACTGAAACTGAATAACTAAATCAATGACAACTTATCTAGAAAAGCATCCAATTTGGAGATGCCAATAGATGTCAATCTCACCTGTTCCCACAGAAGCAAGCTCAAAGGGCTCATCACCATCAGGATGCTTTATTTTCTTCAACACTTCAAATTTCCTTCCTTTATCTTCCAGTATTTCTCCTCTTCACGCTTTTCTCCAATACATGAAAGCAATGATATCTCATTTTCTTTCCATAAATATATGCAATAACACAAGACTCCTCCATTTTCCTAACAGGAAATTTTCTTAGTGATGGTTTCTCCTGGACTTTGAAACATCTGATTTCTTTTCTTGCTTCCAACCTAAATCTCAACACCTTTTAAAAAGTATTGCATGCAGTTACTCAGTGCCTCTATACAATCTGTGCAATGACAAATTGTGTGCAGCCAAGAAGCAATTTTTCCTTTCATTACAGCACTTCACCAAAGCTTTAAGTTCAGCTGTTTGTTCAGAGTAAGACCTGAATTTTCTTCTAGCTTTCACTGAAACAGGTCTTCTGTTGATGTGGCTGGCAATATCTTTTTTTTTACCCTGGAGCTGTATGTTTACATTAAGACTGTCTTGAATCCAAACATTCATTTAGAAATAAATTGTTTAGTAATTTCAATTTCACATACACTATTATACCTACCAGCATAAAATACTAAGAACTCTTACCGAGTTCTGTGTTAAAGAGTTTCAAGTGCACAAATGGAGCAGATATTTTCCTCCTGCTTTTCTTGGCCATATTCTCTGAGAATAGAGAAACTCTCCCATCCACAGTCTGCATTATATTCCCTGCATGAACGGCAATTTCAGGAGTGAATCCCATTGTTGGGGGAAGGAACGAAAATGAAGCTGGCAGGCAAACGGCTCATCTCCCTTCTTCTGTGCCACAGGAATACACCACCCTGTCACTGCAGCCTCATGAGGCACTCTAAGGATGACTACACAAGCACTTTGCCTTTCCTCCTAAGCCAGTTGTCAGGTCCTGCTGTAAAACATGCAAAAGCTAATCATGTCATGAAACAGACGCCAGAAACACATGCTCTTGCAGGCAATTTTTTAACACTGGAAAGGCACTTCAATTCCAGAACAAAAACCTCAGCTTCATTATGTATTCATAGGAAGGAACTTCAGTTTCTTTCCTGAGCCACTTAAAGAGCACAGAGGAAGCTCTCACTGCAGCAACTTGGCCCTTCTCACGAAAGCTGTCCAGCCAAGACAGTGAAGAGACTGGGCTGTAAGATTTAATTTCAAGTTGTTTCAGTAACACTGTACTATTTATATTCTCCTTGAATATTGCCCCAGAGCCAAGAACACCCACAGAGCATAAAGGCATAAAGCACAATCAGATCTTTAGTGAATGGGTCAATTCTCCCCTCACTAACACCAAGGCCAAGAGTAAGTCCATTAAGTAAAAATTAGCAAGAATGAGACCCCGTAAGTCCGCAGCAAAATCAGGCCAGCTGCAAAAGCTATTCAGAGCCTGGTTTTGCTCACTGACACTTCTAAGTCAGCAAAATCTGTGTGCTGGAGGAAATTCTTCTCAGAACTGACTTAGCCCATCTCTATGAGGCAAGAAAACAGTAAGGACTGTCCCAGTCTTCACCATTTCTATTAGTTTTAGAAGGAGTACACTGCTACCTTGCACAGCTACTTTAGTGCAAGATGAATAGCATAAGACAAATGTCATGAAAACAGTTGGGTGGGCAGCTTTTAGTCAAACAACATAAAAGAAAAAATACTTGTGGATAGTATTTTTTGCTGTAGGTAATGAGAGATCTGGTACAGTTGCCATTAACTGACATTTGATTTGGCACATCCACCATTATTATAAAGGGAAAAATGTGATATTTGAAATTGTCAGTGAAGTCACAAAACGCATCTGTCAATGTGAAAACTACTAGAACCCTTACTATTCAAACTGTGGGTTGTTTCAGAATCCAGCTCAAAACTGAACATGAGAACTGCCAACAACTCAAAACCAGAGCTAAACTGCAACTTCAGCAAGATACAAGATTTCAGTTTAAAATGCTGCAGGTGTCTTTTCTCAGGGGTGCTGAACTTTCTTGAAGATCCAAAAAGTTGCCAAAAGAAAGAAAGGTAGAATGTCTCCTTCTGAAAGATCCTTCTACCACACTTTCTCAAGGAAGCTGAGAGCCACCCAGTGTAAGCCTTCCTCTACAGTCCCTCTCCAGTGGACAAAAAGAGTTATCAGCATTTATCTCAACGAATTTCCAAGTTTTTTTTCCCCACCCCTTTTTAAATTCCCTAGGACACAGGGAAGGAAGGCCTCATCTGTAGGAGACTTTCAAAAGTGAAGCTGTGCACCAGGTTACAGCAGTGTGAGTGATACTGGGCAAGGACTGAGTGACACTGAGTACATTAAAAGCCAGTTAGGGTCAATACAGCTGAGTTCCCATGTACACATCACCTTATAGGCTTCACTTTTTGACAAGCAATTCTATTTACAAACCTACTCAGCAACAGTAGTCTTGTAAAGTGTACATAAGTGTAACAAGTCATAAGTTGTTCCATTTATTTGAGTAATTATCTGGTAAATAAAATCATCAGTAAACATTACAAAATTAAATACATTAAAAAAGCTTGCCGGTATACATAAAATTCACAAACATGTACTTCTTTTGAAAAATAAAATATGTTCAGAGCACCCTTGATATAAAATGCCTGACTAATGTCACCTACCAGTAAATGGTAGCTTATCAAACATTCTGGTTAGGACATTTTCCAGAAGGGAGCAGGGATCTCTGTTCTTGCTCTTACAAGTAAGAGAGCCCAAGTTCAGAAGTCTCCCACTTCTCAGGGCAGAGCCATAAATAAAGGCTGTATTACTCTTTGCCTACCTTTACAGGAGAGGAATCTGCATTTGATTAAGACCGTATCATTAAATGCAATACAGTACTTGAAATTCATTTTGGTATCACTGCCTTTCCTCCAGCATGAACCAGCTTTCAAATGGAGATGGACATTTCTCTAGATATCACTCCAGGCCCACATTCAGTACAGGCTGGCACAGCTCCAAGACACCATGAGGTGGAGAGGAAGTGATCCTGGCAAAGCATCAAAGTCAATTGAGTAACTTTTATGTCTACAAATTAAGCCCTTAAAATTCCCAATTTTCATATGCTGCGGTCTAAACAGGGAGATATGATGAGATTCTTCACTGGGTTGCTTTAAGGGTATTTAGAAAAATGGCAGCATCCATTTTAGTAATCTAAATTGGTACCTTTTGGTAGCAAATTTTCAATAACCACAATTTAAATACTTTACTATGACAAACTTCTCCTTCCATCCATGTGAAACAGTATTCACAACCCAATTTAAAATTTATGTACAGACAAGCACAAGAAACTTGACATCCATGAGTTAAATGTACAACCAACTTAAGAAACGTTACCCAACAAGTTGCAAGGAGAAGTCTCCTAGCTCTGTAAATTTACAAGATCTTCTTGTTCACCACATAGGCTTGCTGCCCCTCATCACTAACTCTTGGATTCTTCACTTGCTTCAGTAATCCTCAGGTGAAAGTTGAGCAGCATCCAAATTGTTGATATTTTTGATAAAAAATAATTGACACTTTAAAAAGAACCCTTAAAACACACAAAAAATTTCCTTGAGTCAAAACTGAATAAAATCAAAAAAGTTGTGGAGAAAGACAATTTCAATAAGGGTCTTGTATTCAAAGTCCCATTTCCCTTGCCATGTCTTTTAGAGAGTGCTATTACTTTGAGTTATTTATATACTCTTCTTTTGAGGGGGACTGAGTTTCCTCATTCCTCTTATCCGAGTTAGCAGCTCTTTGATAAATTCCTAGGGAAAAAAATAAAGAAAAAGAAAATGAGTAATTTTAATGATCCCATACCATAATCAAGTTGTTTTTTTTTTTTAAAGGGAATGATACATTTTTATTTAAGCTTTTACTGCAAAGCTGGAATTTCTCTGGCCTGATCACCAGGAACCTTATACACATCCTTCCCATCCAGCAGAAGTGTGAACAATGAGCTTTTCCTTGTGATTGTGCCAGCTCAGTTATAACCCATCTTTCATGCTTTTACTGCAAAGGGCCTTATACCAACTACTGAGTGAAGCAAACCTATAGCTGGAAACAATGCAAACAGCCAAAACAGACTTCCACAGCTTAAACCTGAACAGAAATCAGCACTCTTGCCAAAAAGAGGTGTTTCTCTTGCCACTCTCCATGCTGGAACTAGTATTTTGGTTGGCTGCATAGTCTGTTGCACAGGAAAGCTGATCTGCCTAAAAAAACTCAGCTGTTTTTTTCTTATGCTCTGCTACTTTCCAAGCTGCCTCAGCCCTCTGACCAGGCCCAGCACTCAGCCCACACTAACATTTGTGACAGTCCAAGGCAAGGCAGGAACAATGAGCCAGAGGTAGCACCACTGGTTTAGGATGGGTGAAACTGCTTGCAGAGCCAAGTGAATGACACTACTTTGAAAACAAACGAACAAACACCACCTCCCCTTAAAAAAAAAAGAAAAATCCAGAACACACCAAACCAATTCATAGATCAGGCCTTTACTCATGGTGATATTTTCCCCAGTTTCAGCAAATTTCCTCTTTTTAAACTGTGTGAAAACAGAAGCTTACAGATTTGCATCATTCTCTGAAATTCTTTTGGTATACAATTTCTTGCAGGTGCATTAAAAGCTAAATGACCCCCTTACGGTGACATTGGGAAAATAATGTTTACCCACAGTACTATGTACACACCTACAAAAAGGTTCTTATGAAACCAGCTAGCTGTAAACATGGAATGCAATTGATGTGAAAAGCTAGGTTGGACAGGGCTTTGAGCCTTGCAGATGGTGTCCTGGCCTTCATCAGTCAAACTAGATGATTTTTAAGGTTCTTTCCAAGCCAAACCATTCTATGAAACAACTAAAAGCATGATTTCCTGGATGAATGCTTGCAGTTAAAAATTCCAGGGAACAAAGTCATCACTTAAATGACAACACAGTACCTTTCAAAAAAGGTCACACTGAAACATGTATAAAAAGGTGGTACACTTTGCATAAGGAAAGTCTGTGTAAATGCATATTTTAACTTGAGAAACAAGTCAGGCTTTTCCAGCAGGACCATGGTCCCAACAAAACAATTCCCTTTCCTGACAGATTATGCACATCTATAGTGAACTGCATGTACTGTTGCATCCACACTACCTGTGGCTGCAATGTACAGCAGCCAAGGCAGAGCAGCTACACAACAGTGGTATCTCCACCCTGAAGTAAGTGAAAGCCACTTCAGGAATACATCTATTCTTATCCATATCACGCTTCCCATCTGGTCAGACAGCCTAATAAAATGATCAGAAAAGCAGGTTTCTTAAGATGCCCAAAATCCTCTCCCTCCATCCTCTTGAAGCTGTCTTATTTCACAAAGGTACAAGCCACTGCAACAATATCAACTCTAAACTTGTCACAGTCCAGTACTTCACCACTAAAAAATCAGAGGAAGGAGGAAGACATGCTTACTCTACAAATTCACACCTTTCAACTAACTTGTCATTAGTTCTGTGTCATCATATCATCACTGTAAGGACCTGTTAGATAATGCAAAACTACATGGCACAGTGCTGCTTGAACCACAAATACTTTAGGATTTTTTACTATCAAACTTAAATAAAGCCCTGCAGTACAGTCATTACAGAAATAAATTCGCTAAAGTGATCATTTGTATTGCCTCTCAACAAGGCTTTCTATTTCCAAAAAAACAAATGCAAAAACCCACATCAACAGAAAAAAAAAAACAAAAAACAAACAAACAAAAACCACCAAAAAACCCCCAAACAAACAACAAAAAAAAACCTATAATCCCATCAGATTAAGACAGCTTTGGAGAAGAAAGGCCTGAAGTGCAGTTCTTCCCTTAGAAAAACTTTTTAAATTGTCTGTTCACGCCACAAATACTCTACAAGAAGAAACCCTCTAGCAGTTTCACAGAAGTAAAAGCCTAATGGAAAGGGGCACCTGCAGAGTGGACAGGGACATCTATAGTAATGTGCAGTCATTTGGGATATCCCACCCGGCCATTACTCTGCCCATTCTCCCACAGCTCAGTAGAGTCTGGAGCAAGTTTCCCTTAGATATAAAATGTAGCCAGGGGTCAGTTGCTTTTTTAATATGACAATACAGCAAAAGAGAGGAATTCCTCCCATTATACTTTAAAGAGTTATCACAAGCACCTTCTTTTGCAAAACAAGATGCTTGCTTGAAGTTTTCAGGGAAGTTTAACGCCACCTGGGAATTTCTTAATTCTGCCAAAATAAACCAAACTGTAGGGTTAACCTCCTAAAGGAGACCTGAAGCAACTGCAACTCTTCTTAAGGCAGAGAAAGCATTCACTTGAATAAGTACATATAAGAATTTCAAATGCTTTATCCTCAGGAACTAATTTATTTTTTTTTTAAATAAGGGTCTGTAGTACCAAAGAGTAAAACCAAACAAGAGCATTTTGCATGTGGCAGACATTTCGCATAATGCAGTAGCACTGTTGTGCACTTCCTATGGACACCCAAACCACAACACTGGCTCAGCACATTTCTGATTCAAGTATCACTTCACATCTGACCCTTGCATGGAGCTGGCTGTCATTAACACAGTTGTGCCCCGGTGCTTGTGCCTTTCTTGCTTTTCAGTCGCCCATGAAGAAAACACAGTGTTCCAGAAAAGATGCACATTTTCCCTCATGGAGGCAGGAAAGGAAACTTCACAGCATTTCAGTAAACCTTCACTTTGTAACTAACCAACTCAGGTTTATGTCAGCAATACCCATTTTGTTTTCTTAAGCCATTGCTCAAAATTGCAGTGTAGTTCCTTGTGGCCATTTGAGTCAAGACTTGATATCAACATCTATCTCCACCCCGTACACAAAAATAATTTTACACAGATCATTTTACTGAAATCCCCTCTAACAAGATATGCTGAAATTTAGCATCAGATGTTTGAAAGCTGATCATGTATTAATTATGTTAAAACCACTTCTGTAATACAGGTTGAATTATCTACTTATATACAGTGATGTTATTCATGGAGTTAAAAAACAAGAATAATTCAGCTAAGGATTCAAGCATTTATTCATCATTCCTTGAAGGGTTATAGCCAGGAATATACAGGCTATACACACTTCTAATGTAAGAAAAATCTCATACCAGCAGCTTGTGCCTTGAAAAATAAAATAAAAAATAAAGCCTTAAAAAGTGCAAAGACGTATGTAAACTTAGTTAAAATTCTTTTTTACAGATTTTCTGCAAGGAGGCACCCTTGTTACAAGTACTGAGAATCATGTTAATCTGTAATACTAAATCATTGTTTCTGGAAGACATCTTCCTAATTCTAAAGCCAAATTTTAATGAGAGACAGACTAAATCTATAGTTCACTTGAACTCATTTATATTCAGCCTTAGGCAAAAAAAAAAATAAAGGCAAAAAAACAAAGGTGAAATGATAATTGAGGAGAGGGGAGGAAATCACTTCACCGCTCTGCTTTGGTGGTGTGACTCATTGTTTTAATGAGGTCATTTGACAGACAACGAATTCCAAGCTTCCTATTCAAGTCTTCCAATTAATTCTGGAGACTAATTAGACTCTGCCTCTCCAGATTTCTCTTCCTCAAACAGTACACATGTAATATAACTAATTTTTAAACTAAAATTTAGAGTTTCTAGTCCTCCTGCTTCACTAGAGCATGAAATGAATCTTAAGTCAGCTTTCCTTCACCGCTTTACCTCACTGTAGCCAGGCCAAGGACCAGGATTTCCTTAACTGTTTGCCCAAGACTATTTCGTGGAGATGGCTTCATTACTTGGATGTAAAACCTAAAGTCAGCCTGGAGAGCAATCCCACAGCTGCTTGGGAAAGAACCTAAATAATGGCCCATCTTACTGCCAAACACCTTCTGTTCCACACAGGCTCAAACCACCCCAAAGCCAGTTGTACAGAAAGAAGGGAAATGCTTTGGGAGAACAGGGCCAGAAGACGCCTTCCATCAGCAAGAACCAGTGCAGCATCTCTGTAGCCTCACTGAACGATGCCCTCTCAAGTGAGGCCACAGCACCATTAGTGCCCAGAGCATGAAATTTTTGCAGCAATGGAGCTTCTTGGTGAGCTCTGTATAAGGCACTAACTACTTACCAAAGCTTAGCTACAGTAAAGATTTGCAGCCCGTTATTCTCCAATTCAGCAGCATGTTAATAAGCACAGCTTATTCTTGTCAAATCACCTCTTGCTCTTCCATTCTGATATTGATAAGGGTATTTATAAGTTGTATTCAAGAGTACTTACAGAAATGAAAACATGTAAGTTAATTCCCGCCAACACTCTAGTACAGTACAGGGTAGATCTCAGCAGGCTCATGGAAAGTTTTAGTTCACTGAATTCAGTGGTCAAATGGATGAATAATCACATTTTACTGGAAATGCATCTGCCTGCATTACTTTTAAACAAAAAATGTTTTCTAACCTTTTTTTCTCTACAATTTCTCCTATTTCATTTAAAGTAATATAGACACAAAATACATTTGCTGTGACTTAATTCACCACCCATCAACTGCCCTGGTTTGTGCAGATGTAAGGCAGCACTGGTCAACACTGCCTTGAGGCTTTAGAACACATCTGCAGTGACTGTTGCTTCTTGTGGGTATCCTACATTTTGCTGCCTTGAAATTACATAGAAAAAACAAACAGTAATATTAACTTGAAATCATTCATAACAGGACCAAAATAAACATATGGTCCTTCAAAAGTTATGGGGTTCCGTTTCAGAAGCGTTGAACTTTCTATTCATGCCTGCTTACTAAAAACATACATTATGTCAATACATACATAAAACAGCTTTTATCTTTAAAAACCACAGTGCCTAGACCACTCTAAAAAGTTGCATCCCAAGCCTGTCATTTGCTCCAAATAGGAATTAAACTTGAAGCATACAGTTAAGCAAATGCATCCTTATCTTTTTTCAAAAGTGTTAGAAGCTGCTGAAACAGTCTAACCACTGAACTGAGTAGTCAGTAACTTAAATCTCTGCCCAAAACCTTCAGAAAATATGCACAACAATTCAACATAGTTTGTTTGCAAACCGTGTTGAAAATTATTACTAGAAGTTTCCAACAATGCAACTTTCTTTCATGATGCAACTCCATCTCCTTTTTCTCCCATTTTGCACTAAGTGAAGAATTGTACTAAGAAAATAGATTTAATCCTGCCTGAATGGGAGAGATCTCCAGCCAATGCAGCTGAAGCTTTGTATATTTCTGTAAGAAAAGAAAGAAGTAAATAAACTGCAAATCTAATTTATTCAGTTCTCTTCAAACACATTATCTGCAGACCTTGTGCTGCTCAGCTGTATCTTTTGGAGTCAGCAAGCATAAAATTGCCCACTCATTGCATTTCTCTCCCATAGTGGCTTAAGAGTTGTCTTTTCTCCTATCATCACATTGGCAGTCCCACTAGTGGAAGCTCTAATTCATATCGACCACAAATATTTCAGATTTTCTCCAGTGCCCAGTATGAATGAGTGGCCTTGCTGTTACCAATAGCAGAGATAAGAACAGTACAGATTTAGTCAGCCACCTTCAAAATATGTCTTGAAAAAACCTCACTGATTTCACAATCACAACTGTCTTCTTATCCTAAATAAGAGTCTATTGTGAAGTATCTAAACATCATCAAGACTGCAGACTATATTTAAATTTGTTATATTCACTGCTAACATTAAGATTCTCTACCATCAGATTATGACATAGAACATCATACAGAAGTGAGACAGCAACTTGAGAAAGGTCAGAGTGCGATTTTCCACAAGTGACATGTGGGACTGTATGAAGAACTCACTGCTCTGGCACACAGATTATGCAGGTAGATATTATTTCCTGCTCCTCTTCAAATTACAAAAGTTCAGATTCAAAATTTGATTATGGCACTGATTTAGCTGATACTAAATCTTTTAAGTTTGTGTACATAATAAGTCTTTACTTAAAGGTCCCACATTAAGCATATTTCCATACAAATTAAAACAGCCAAAACTGCTACCTAAGAAAAGTTTTTAATGTTTTAAAGCACATTCAACAGTCTAGCTGTATTTCCATTTGAAGAAAGGTTTTGTAACAGTTCCTCCTAAGTTACTGTCAGCTATTATCTTTGGCCAAATTATTAAAGAGTTTGGGAACTCTTTCCATCTTTTAAGATACCTGGATAACTCAGCTTCCACTGATGAAAAGTCAATCCAGGATACAACCAAACATTCTTCAGTCCTTCCTTAACCTTTAGTCTAAATGCAAAATACTGAGCAAAACTGACTTAAGATATACATTTGCAGGTTTAGAGGTCATTTTTTTTTCACAGCTGGTTAAGAACTTTGAGTCATTAAGCTGCCTGTACTATTTTTCTTTATGTTCTGAATAGCAGGGATATCATATTGCATAACTTCTTCCCCAGTTAGAGATTACTACCCTTTGCAAATTGTGTAACTCTTGATGGTAAAACCCCAAGTGCACTTGACAGACTCTTTCATTGGTAAGGAGAAATTCCATTAGCGCATATCCATTCTCCACAAGTCTTCTAAAAATCCTTTCACAAGCCAACTACCTCAGTAGTACCAAGGCTCAATGGCACTTGCTTAGAGAAGGCTGGAGAAGGTTTACAGGCTCATGTGTAGTAGCATTACTACAGTGAGACAGCTGAAGACCTGGCATTATGACATCTCCGTAGTGGGAGGTGTGTGTTATCTGCTGTAACACAACCAAGATACAACACAGCAAACTACAGGTGTTAGCAGCTGAGTCTTTCTGGGTCAATTCCCCCCACTGTCAAAATGTTTGTAACAGCAACTACAACAACAACTCTGGAGAATCTTCCCAATCTACCACAGGAATCAATAAAAATGGAAAAGTCTTGAAGAAAATACCTCATGGACTGTGAAGGACCTGTTCAACCGCACCAGCAGCTCTTCCTGATAGTCTGACTCATCCTTAAGCCCCACCAGTTTATGTGGCTACAGCTGCAGATCTTACAGAAGAACCAACCTATTTGCAGCATTGTTTCAAAACCAAACACCTGGCTTCTAGTCATGCACTGCTGAAAGGTCTCTGACAAGAGGAATCCTGTAAGTCAACCCCTCTGTTAAATATTCGTCTACAAATATTAAATGCACCACTTGCAGCAGCCACTTTTGGGAAAAACTGACTCTAAACTGAACTAACAAACTGACCCATGACCTAGAGTTTTGATTTTTATGAGCCCAAGGGGTTTATTCACAATATTTACTCTTCCTAGTGAGCACACATTACTATATGAAAAGCAGGCTATATTGGCACTGGGCACATTTATAGATACACAAGTTGAAAGTTGAGTAACTAAATCCTGCTTGTACGGCTTATCCCACAATTTTATTCAAATCCATTCACACAAACAATTAGCTGAGCTGTCTATCTGCATAACAGTTGTCAGAATAAATTTTGTCCAACATGCAAATATTTTAGCCATCTGATGAGAATTCTGTTTAGTTTTCTTATAACATGGCAGCTTTAAAAGTCAGTATACTCAGTAAGGACATTAGCGAAAACAATATTGATAGTTCAGCTGGAATGACCAGCAGCTCCTCCACAGGGTACAATCACATTCCTAATGTAGCTAAGTGACAGGCACAAGCATTTTCAGGATATAAAGCTCCAAGTCTATCAGCTAGCCATTAACATTTATCTCGTTACTTTATCATAAGAATGAAGGTAAAGTTACTTTAGCTTGAACATAACTACAGTTTCCACAGGTTAATAGCATTTTAAAAAAGTCTTTTACCTCTGTTGGTTTGTAGCAATCTACAAGAGTTTCCTAGAAGCAAAATATGAAAGTGTCAGTATCCATACAGAGTAATAGTAAACATAAACAAGTCAAGGTATGAAACCTGGCAAGGGAGGGGAGAAAGAAAAGCATCAAGAACAGGAATCATTGAATGAAAGTGTTACGGAAAACCCAGTTACACAAGTCACCTTTGCTCCCTAAGTGGATCAGAATGATTTGTACCAGGAGAGAAATAAGGGCTTCTTTTTCCATGTAGGCAGTTACACACACAGAATCCCTGTCTCCAAGAAAAACTGAGAAGAGGAGAAGAATCCAAGAACACTTCTTCCAGGAACAGACATATGAAAGGCAGCTTTCTGTGAGGACATGAATTACCATGTACATGCAATGCAGAAATAGAGATGTTAGTTATTCCTAGGAGGGCATTCTGAGCAGGGGGCTGCTGCAGCTAGTTTAGGCAGAAGCAGCAAAGCTATTTATGAATGCTGAGCAAACAGCCTGGGGCTATGACCCACATCTGTGTGTCTGGCCAGTGGGCACCGGGAAAAGGGCACCAGGCACTAAAATGAGATGTGCTGCACCAGAGCACCACGTTAGTCACTTCCCAGAAGTGAGCTGAGGGCAAGCCATGACTCTGGAACAGTTTTCCTTTTTAGTGCATCTGAAAACATTATAAATGGAGACACTTCCTATTGGCTTTATATATTGATTTAGAGAGAGATTTATATTAAGGCAATTATGTTTCTTTTCTTCTCCCCCTAGTTCTTCCATTCATTGAATCCTACCTCACACAAGATTCAAAGATTTAGAGAGCTGGTTTAAACTGTTTAATTTCAGCAGATAGCTTTTGAATTTCCTTACTAATTCCTGCTCCCGATAATCTTATCCTTTCTTTGAACTTTTTGATGGGTTCCAATTTCTATCTAGTACAGACATAAATTGCCAGTAGTCTAAGCATAAGGGAAGATTTCTGGTCTGTATACACATTTCTACTGCTGAAGTGAATCACAGAAACTATCTGGTCATCATAACTGACTCTCAGTCATATAGCTTTTTCCATGTGTTGTTGATCATTTTCCTATGTTTTCAACTGCAGCAAGCCACTACTTGCACAAATCCGAATGAGACTAATTTGGCTGAGCATATTTTCCTCTCTTACTGGGTTTCTTGCAACTTTTATTTACTAGTGTTATCACCTACCTTCCAAAAATTTTTTATCTAAAAAAATTTTGATTACCTTTGAACAGTCTTGTAGACTATGCTAGACTAGATCTAGGAATCTCTCCATTCTAATTCTGTGTTTACAGTGGATTCAATCAAACACAAAATATTGATCCAGATGCATTACTTCAGCCACCTTCCAATTTAAAACTATAAAATAATATTACCTGTAATTTGAGAGCTCTCTCCTCTTCATTGGCTGCATCAAGAAGGTCATCAATGTCAATTTCTACCTCTGGCATTTCTTCTTCCTGAAATGCAAAAATTACCCACTTAGTCCATAGAGCGACCTTTTAACTAACCCCAAAAGCAGCCTAGTGATAGCACACAAACCCATCTTCCTGGAGCCAGACAAGGAAATCAATAGGGAATGGTGGCTTGATTCCTCGCTCCCATGCCAGCATCTGGCCAAGCCCCAGCCTCACAGGAAGTGACAGCTCTTAAGCAAACCTTTGCTCACAGCCAGGACATGTTACTAACTCATGGCCAGCAGGACAAGTCACGCTCTTCTCACAGTACTGGGCAAGAGGATGAAGAAAAAGTAGAAGGAACAGAAGTAGATAACAACTGCAGCAAGCCACAAAATTGTTTTGAAAGCATTTTTTTTGACTGCTTTTCTTGGTAACACTGTGCAAGATCTCCCTTGTGTAAAGTTGGCTTACAAGGATGACATACATGCTCCATTAGAAGAATTCAGGTTTTCAGTACCTGCAGTGAGGCACAAAGTTTAAGGCACAGAGTATTTTAGAGAATTTTTCTTAAACCTTCTCCACCCACACACTCTTTGCATCACCAGCATATCAGATGCCTTGTTCCCTGAGTCAGAGCAACAGTTCCATACATTTTGAAGGACCCCTGAGCTCTAGAATCCCAATGAGAATTCATCATCTACAGATATCACCATTTATTGCATTTTCAGTTACACAAAAAACATTCTATGGGCCATTTTATACATTTTCTCATCAAAATTGTTATGCAGCTCCCTGCTGCACATAGAAAAACTCTGGTCTCAGACACTCTCCCACACGAAGTTCAGCCTTGACAGCAGCCTCAGTGCCATGGCACACAGCTCCTCTGTTGCCCCTCCTCCATCTAAGCCAACACATGGACACTGCAAGACTCTCCTCTCCCTCAAGTACACTGCCATCAATTGACTCACTTATATTGCACCACTTTGGCCCCTACCTAATGAAAACAGGGACCTGAAAGCCTCCAAAGGGGAGGGTGGTTTTAAGAGTCAGGATGAAGCAAAAAGATCACAGTAGCAGCTGCTGCCTTCTTATACCCCACACTTTTCAAGATCCTTTAAAAAAATATTTCAACAAAAATGCGGTTGTTCTAGCAAGTTGCCTAAGTTTCAACAATAGTGAAATAATTTAACAGCTCCAGTAGCAACTGCCTCAGGTAATACCAAAATTGTTCTTCTACTGGGTAACAGACAGTCCAAACTTTAGCAATGAAGATGAGTTAGTTCAAGTTAATCTAAGCGAAGTTAAGCACCAAAGTGGCAAACAACTAGCTGTATCAAGCTTCAGCTAAAATGCCAACTGTTCAGCATCTTTTTGAGTGTGAGGAGGAAGGAGAGAGGCTGCATGATTAGGTTCCCTGTTCCCCATCTCTGAAGGAAAGTGTGCAGGGACACTTTAGCACAGCCACGCAGGCAGTTGGACCCAATGAACAAAAATACACGAAGCACATCCTCTGCCCAATCAGCCTGGTCAGAAAGGAAGCATGCACATTTGCTGAGATGAAGTAAAAATACCAATTACTGTAACACAATCTGGCAATATGGGAGTTTCTAACCCAATGCAACAGATTCACTAGCAATTTAAATAAGAGGAACAGAAGTCCTCCATAGGCCACATATTCAGTAAAAGCCATCAGAATTGGAAAGGATAAAGAACAATCCATAACAGTGGTACAGTTACTTAATAGCTTACTATTCCAAATCTGTGCTAATTCACATATCACATCAAGAACCAAAAATTCCCCACATAGGTAGTAAACCTCCTGAACATTTTTATCTAAGCAGCTCAGCCTGAACACTGTTAAGACAGGGTGCCTGGAGTTACAGCTAATACTGTAAACTTATTAAAACACACATCCACTGAACTACGTAAATAGCAATTGTGCATATGTCTGCATTCAGAAGTGTTGTTCAGCACACTGAATATTTTTTCAGATACACATTTTGAACTTTTGTCTCCTGGACTGGCACCCTAGCAAACTGAAACAATGTTGAAAAGCAGTAGTGAGGGGAAATTCCCTAGAAGGTATATAATGATTTTTTGTGATCATACTTCATTGAAGTTGTGTGTTCCTGAAAGGTTAGTTTTACTCTGGATAGTACCAGTTAAGTGGAAGAAATCCTTGCTTCCATCCCTTTTATCTTCTTCAAGTCAAGTTTCTCCTACATTTTCAAGGTTCACAGCGCCATCAATTAAGAGGGCAACTGAACCAGCAGCTCACCGAAACTTTGGTAAAAGAGGCAACACAGCTCCTGTACATCACAGAAAGTGATACAAAAAATAAATTACAAGTATTTCTGAAACACGGGACTATAATTGCATCTGATACAGTGGCATTCAATTAAGTTACACTTTCTGTAAAAGCTCATGTGTATCTTCTTCACTTCACAGTAGATTTGAACTCTGATACACAACACAAATGGAAGGGGAAGCCCCAAACAGTAACTCTTGCTCTTATTTTTGGCTGAATGAATTAACAATCAAAACACCTTTCCTCCATCTGAACCACTGTGCCTTCATGATCCAAAAAGTTTTATGTCAGACACAGAAAACACGCCCTTAGGTCAGGAGTCTCACCACTCCATAACAGCTGTAATGACAGAGGGAGGAAAGACAAAGTCATGCCTTCTGATAGACAGATTTTATTGGTGAGATTAGTCTGGTTGCTCCAATTACAGTTCAGCAGCTAGATACAAACTGAACTGGGCCAAGCCTGAAAGAGTCTGTGAATAGCCAAAGTACGGTATTTTAAGGGTCTTGTTATTGTCATGAGGCTGTTCAAAAAAAAAAACAACAAACACTGCCACCAGTTCTGCTCCAGTAAGAGGGAGACAAAGTGATGCAAATAGAAGATGATGGTGGGGAGCAAGAAACCACTAGCAGCATGTTGACAGAGAGCAGCCCCCAGAAAAGCTAAAATAGAAGGGGTGTGGGGGCTCTGGGTGCAAACATCTATCAGCTGAAACTTTTTGGGGAAGAGGAGGATGGACATTCTCCTTTTAAGCACCCTCTGCAGTCTGCATTGACAATGTGGGCAGAACATGAGCTCATTTCTGCTTAATCTTTCAAAAGTCAGAACATATCAAAGACAACTTCCATGATATTTCATGCAACTTAAATTCAACCCTGCATTGAAAGCCCCATTACTCTTTAGGTTGCATAAATTCTTTGCAGGCTACTGGCAAAAGACCTTGGGCACAGAAGTGCATTAAGTAGTAAATAGCTGTAGTAGTTTAAGACATTACAACCTCTCCAGCTTGCAGTGGTGAATGAAACAGCAACAGGTGAACATCCATTCGTGAGACCAGAGAAAGGTCTTCAAAACCAGCTCCCACAGCAGCTTAAGCCAAAGGGCTGGATTTTGCAGGGGCATCTCGAAGAACACTTGCACACTTCAGTCTGCTGACCTGAGAACAGTACCTCCAGTACAGCAAAAGCAGGTCTGACATCATTCCAAGTATCTACTAATTAAACATTTATTGGAGGCCTTAAAATTTAAAGGGGAATGGTTTCCCTATGGATAACTTCCCACCATAAATCCAACCGGCAAATTAACCTATTATCTCAGACCTTCACTGTCATTCACTGTGCATCATCACATTTTTAGTGGTGGGAAATAACTAAATAAGCTTGTTTGAGTCTTACTTTAGATTTTAAATTGGGGAAAGAAAGGAGAAGTAAAACACAGCAAGAAAGGTTAAAGTCATCATTTGTATAGGGAGTTTGGAAACAGCAGGAAAGGATAACAAGAGAAAAATGAAGGAAAAGGAAGGAAAGATGACAATACAATTCAGACGTATACAAGTTTCAGATTGCACGAATCAGGGATTTCCCTCAGGGTCCTGGAAGATCACCAGTAAGTGAACAAAATCAAACTAGAAAATAGGACCAGTTTTTCTGGAAATACCTATTTAATATATGAAAATACTCATTTATTTTAGAACAGGCATCTGCTGTTCTAAAATAAAGGCAGCTCTAAACCAGTTCATCTGCAGACATGGATGGCACTACCAGACAGGGGTGCAAGTCTCATGATGATAAATAAAAAAACCCCATAAATTACCAGGACTAGAAGTCATTGATTGCATATGTAACCTGGTGGGATTATGAATGGAATGCACTTAGTCCAGGTAAATGAATATGACCAAACAGCAATTTTTAGGATTAAAAATTACTAAATTAAAGAAAAACTTAGGTGCTTCTTGTTTCAAAGCATTCAGTTGTTTTGGGGGACTTATGGATGAGGGCAAAAGTGGACAAAAGTGAAAAGAAAAAAATAATTTAAGTGATCAGAAATTATTAATCCCGAAAAGAAAACTCTTTTTTACTTAAAGCCAATCCTAGTTAAGTGCAGAGTCAAAATACACAGCTAAAATAAAGCTATTGGCAAGACAAAGACTGCTCTGTCTACTGATTGGTATGAGGAAGAGAAGATGAGGAAAGGATGCTGAAGACAGCAAGAAGGTACTTAAAAGTGCTAGGGTTCATGAAACTTACAGTAAGAACAAGAATCCTGAGTGGTAAAACCCAATTACTAAATGACTGCATGTTTTCTCCAATCCTTAAATATTAAGAGCAGTAATGCCATAGGAAACATAATGATCTAATGTTAGACACGAAAAAAAAGGCTATAATTTCTTTTGGTCCAGGTGAAGCAGTTCATACAATAGTGAATATTAGTTTGTACTGGTCATAATCAGTGAACACATTTAGAATGCTGATCCCAGTATGATACAATCTTTAGCATGCAGTTACATATTATTTTCTCCCCCATCAGGCACTTATCTCATTAGCAACCAGCCACTGAGCATGAAATCTCAAAGGCAATACGGAGATGGAGGCCCCACTCTCCTGAGCACATGCCATTCAGTCTTGGCTCCAGCTAAGAGGTAGAAAAACCAATGTTGTACCCAATCTGCTCTAACCAGAGCAGTAGGCTCTTCCATCAATAACAAGTCTATCTTCCTCTATCACTCTTGTTTATTGAATAAAAGTGCAGAGACATTCACAGCAAAGTTACCAGATTTCTCCACTTGTTTTGAGTCAATAATGCTACTGTTTATAAATAATCATAATTTATCTGTGGCAGGGTGGCTCTCTAACAGAAACCTTCTCTATGCTGAGCCTGACACCACGCAGATCCAGTTAAATACATGACAAAGAAGGGACACTAAGCGCACATCTGTCAACAGAATGGCTTATGCAAGCTGCCCAGTATCTCACTGGTGCACCAAATGCATCTGCATCTACATAACATGGTAGGAAGGGCTGGATAAAAGTTAAGGACACGGTGTTTTATCTATATGGTCCAGATCTGACGTACCCTCACTCCGGAGCTAGCAGTCCATAGCCTTGTGCACACACCACTAGAGGGAGGTAACACTTTGCAAACACAGGGGCCCCGGAAGTTGCTGGTAAAGCACGGAAAGGTCTTCTAAGCCCTAAGTATACTTCTCGGTCTGGAGAACAACAGTGTAACTTTTATCCTCAAGTACACATTGCCCTCTGCTCCCGTTCTTAAAAATGTAGTCCTCAGCTTTTACTTTAACATCTAGCTTTCTGCAAAATCCTACCACCTCTGCTCCTATCTTTTCAGTTATTTGCTCCTACATCCATCCTTTGTACCCCTTCTCTGCAACCGAGGGCCAGAGAAAGGACTGCTGGAAGCAGAAAAAGAAGCAACTCGGCTCCCAGGCACCAGGATGAGGGCTCCCTGCCAAGATGAACCTGTAAGGGCTCAGCCCCTTCTAGTTCCCCACAGCTTGTTCACATATGACAATCTTTGAGCTCATTGCCAAACTTTAACAAGTCCAAGCATGTGATGAGCACAAGTGAAAGAGGAGGGGAGTTACTTGATTTAACTGAGAACACTTTCATAAACTGGCCACAGGCATCTCCAACGCATAGCAAATCTGCTCCCTCCTCAATTTCCAAGATCATACACACCATAGTTTCAACTCAGCCATTGAAAGTCCTCAAGCAATGTGGAAAACCACTTTTTCTTTCTGATTTTAGTCTCAACATCAGAAATAACTGAAGTCTTACCTAAAAAGTTTTCAAAGATATTCCAGCTGAGGCAGGCACATACTGTGAACCTCCTCAGCTCAGATTATTTCAACTTGGACAAGTTCGACATTTTAAGTGTGTTTGCCAGTTGTTAAATCAAGAGTAATGCCAAGAACAATGCTTATAGAGCTCTGCATGAAGGCCTATAAACCTTGCTGTGAAGCAGAGGGGGAGCTTACCTAGGAATTTGCAAAGTCTAGCAATATAGAGGATGAAACAAAGCTGCAGAAAAGGTGAGAAAGATGGACAGACACTTAAACACACAGTGATGGTGTTTACACAGGCAGGCACAGATGGATCACAGCTTGCTCAGCCAGTGTGCACAATCTGCATGGTCTAGAAAATGTAGCTGCATTAGGGCAGCTTTCAGACTGAGAGAACAAAACCTGTTGGCAGAGCATTTATATTCAAGTGCCATAGTTTATTAACACAGCAATTAGATTTCCAGACCAAGCTTACCCACAACCACCTGGCTCAGAGAAGAAAGAAACAGCTTTTAAAAAGCCTGTCTGCATCTGCCAATTTACCCTATGTTGGTTAGTAGATAAGTGGGAAAGAGCCCCGAGCTTATATTAGGAAGTACACATAGGAAGAAAATCTCAACTAGGAAATTCGTTTGAAGATTCATGTCTGAACCCAGGGAACAGGGAGCACTCATAAGCTCCAAGATCTAAAGCATAACCTAATACCATCCCAGATCCAGGCCAGTATGCAAGTTAGCTGTGTGTTGCTCCCAGTCACAGACACACTATAAGAAAAAGCACAGGATTATATGTTAAAAGGATGCCGCCATACTCCTTGGATAATTGAAAAAGTGTGCCTATCCCACAGCCTATTCAGCCTGCCCTGAAAGAGCACTGTTAGAATTCTTGGCCTCCTCCATAAGCCTCACCATCTCCATTATCTTTTCTGGCCATACAGTTAGGAGACCAGTTTGAGCAGTATATTCCTTTCAGGAAAAAGAGGGACACAAAGTTTTGATTTATTCAGTCTACATACTGACAAGTTTAGAGATTTAGAGTCAAACAAGAGGGACATGCTCCCTCAGTGAGCTATGTTACCAGACATGACTTGTCAATCAGTACTTTTGCAAGTTGCCTAGAAGGAGTAAATCATGAAGGTCACAGATCTGTGGGGTTTGGGGATGGGAATGAGGAAGGAATTTGGAACAGAATGATCTCAAGCAGGACAAACCCTATATAAGGCTACCACCCTAGGCAAACTGAAACACTATTCCTGCATGTTAATGTTACTTAATAGTCAAGCACAGTCCAAACTTCCTTACTTAGAAATGATTACAAATAAGAAACATGGTGTAAAATATTTGAGAATTTCTGGGAATCCCTTAAGTATAAAGGCATCTTAATGTCCATGTACATGCCAGCAGTTAGGTACTTCAAGTGGACTTTCAGACTTCAAGTGGAAGTGAAAAATATATTAACATGGCAATGGATATACAGTACACACAAAACATTTAAGTTCTAGTTGTGAACCTCATTAAAGCAATTAACAATTGATATTTTTAATTATCAGGGGAGGATCACCCACTCAAGCCAAGTTCTTCCATCTCATTACCCAAGCTGGCTCTTTCTCTTGCCTCAGTCACTGTAAACCATTGTTGTTTGTCTCAAGCTGGCACTGTCATAGATCAGCCTCTCCTCTTGGCTCTCAAGTGACAGTAGAGCAGATGAAACAGACAGATGCTGTTCCAATTACAAATTCCATTCAAAAAGTCAGCCCCTCTAAAGCAGCAAATGCACCCCAAAGTTTTTTACCGTAAAAGAGCACGCAAGTAAACAAAAATGGCAACAGCACAATCCTACCACTCAGGTGATACAAAAGGGCACAAGTTTCTTGCATCCTTATTCCAGGTGGGGTCCCTCTATCAGCAAGGAGGGATGAGGGGTTTGGGCAGAGATAAAAACACCAACCCCTCAATGCAATTCCTGTGAAAGCCCCCTTTATGGGCAAGTCTTTGTGAAAGAGGATAGGGAAAGGACATCTACATCCAGAGCACAGGTCTCCCCACCCAGCTTCCCTGAATATCTTCACCCTCCCCCAGAACACAAGCCCTCCTGCATTGACATTCCACACAGAGTCAGCTGCTGTCTTTGCAGATGCCACTGCAGTTTTGCCTTTCCTTCAATTAGAAGGACAGAGGGCAGAAGGAGGATGGCAACACACCATTATTTCCACCAGACAGACTCCTTACAGTTACAGGCACTAAGTTTAAGTCACCTGTTAGGTCCTACATCACAACATGGTTAGTATAACATTTTAAGCTGTATAAGGAGTGAGGGAGAAGCAAGACAGCAAACTGTGTCAAAAAGTCAGCTGAAGGAGGGGAAAGGGGAAGTTAAGCTAAAGCACAGTGATAGAGGTACAAGCACTGCCAAAACCCTTACTGAAGTTACTCAGGGAAGGGGAGGCAGGGCCAGTTTCTGAGAACAACTCAATATATAGAAGCTATGCAACTCCGGGTTTTCCAAATTAGAACAATGGAAAATCTGGACCACTCCCCTGCTACTGTGTTCCACTGCATCACTGACAGATGCTACCCATCACACCTGAACTGCCTCAGTGCCACACAGTTACACCAACACAAAGCTGCAAATAAAACACGGTGCCACTTCCCAAACAACAACAGAGCAACTAGCTGAAAAAAACATTGATATATGAACTTGAAGGTAGAGACTTATAATATAAGCAACTGGCAACAGATGAAGCATCAACTTCTGCAAGCTGTTTCAATGGAGACTTGGGTCTACCCATACCCAGGAGTGGTGGCAATGGGATTTTCAAATGGAGATCAGGGGCTCTCTTTAATCAGTACGGGCAAACTAGCCATTAAAATTAACTTTAAATTTCTGCATCAATGTGACCACTACTGTTAGAGTTGCCTCTGTATTTATATAGACCATATGAAAATGGTGACATGGTGACCTCAGTCAAATATTTTAGAGTGGCCTCTGCAGAAGAGGAAATCTTGGCTCCTCTCTTTTCCACAGTTCTCCAACCTGCTTGCTAGCAGGGCCACAAAGCTGTCATTAAAAGAATAATGTGTTAGGAGGAAAACTAAGTTTTATTACACTCTGAACGGCGCCAACTCTGTTGAGGCCATGCTTGCCTAGAAAACACACTGCCTACTGTTGGTCACCACCACACCCATCAAGTTTTCTTACTGGAAGGAAGGCTTTCTGTGCTCTTTCAGAAGACCATGTCTCTTTATTTAGATGCCTGGGCTGGCTGCCACATTTCACTGGCTGCATTCTTCCATCAGCAGCAGAGAGGTAACTCATACAGTGTTGGATGCAGCCTGCAACTCCATGAACAGCACTGGAGGCTTGTGCAGGTGCCTTGGCTAAGAAAGACAAATAACAGACCCTTTTACTTTAAATAACAGATCCTTTTATTTTTCTTTTCCCCACTTCTGTTCAAGATTTTTCCCTCTCAGTTTTTGGTTGGCTGTGGTTTGTCTTTTTTTTATTTTACTCATTATATGAAAGCTAAGGAAGTAATTTGCAAAAAATCAACAAGAAAGTTTTTTCCTCTAATTAACTGCTAAATATAATTTTGTAAAGGTAAAACAAATGCACACACACATACTACTTAAGGTTTTTTTAATCAAATCTGTTTCTCGGTATCCTGTGTTTTAACAAGTTGTCAAAAGAGCCTATTATGTATGTTACCCTGGGCCCTGGACTTGCTATTTTTAGTTTGGTATTTATCTGTTGCTTGAATGGGTGACTGAAACACTAGTCAAGGGTCACACACTTGCAGTGCTGACTCTGGTCTGTCCATACACAGTAGCTCTTGTATGAGCAGCTGTTTAGGAAGCACTTGCTCAGAACTCCTGCCATAAAGCATCCAACACTGAGTAACCAAAATTGGCTCTGACCTGGAATGGAACAGCTTATAGAGATCCCTAGCTGGCCAAAAAACACAGTTTGGCAAGCCTTGCTTGGTTCATGGCCTCATCTTTGCTTTAAATACTTCCATCAGTTTATTTGGGAAATGGAAGTTGAGAGTCAGATACAGCTTGTAATTTACTCATCTTTTACCACATATTTGACAACTTCAGCAAAAATTGTGACAGCCCTTAAAAATCAGATGGTTTTGGCTGTGACATTGATGCAACTGCCCAGTATAACAGAAACATGGCCATTTCTCTTTAACATGCAGAATACCTCTTTGTGCTTTTCTGTCCTGGCTGGGAAATTCTTGCCTAGTCTCCAAGGAAGAGCCATCATTATGCCAATGCAGATGCCTCTTTTAAGTTAGAAAAAGCCAGCTTTGCCCAACATTTCTCTGCAGACAAAATAGGCCAAGACAGTAAGAAATACACAAAGAAAGCTCCATTTCATTACCATTTCACAATTTAATAAATGTCTCATCTGAAAAATTTGTATCACTGGGAGATTGAGAAAACAAGTAAGTGCTGGAAGGTGAAGCTGAATGTGTAAGTTCAGACTATATTCTATGTCACTGCAATGTTGTATTAATTCCTTTCAAAATAGAGATTTTCAATGGAATCGTTCTGATCTCTTGCTTGCACTGAAGTGTTATCTTCCCAGCTGGTTTGTTAACTGGGATTTCCATCATGCAGCACTACCCTTCCTTCACACATTTCACAACCTGATATTAGTTCTCATGGGTTCAGCATCATTTTATTTTTATCTTGTTTTAGTCAATATCTAATTGCCAGCAAGATTTGAACCACTCACTTTCTTTCCAAAATCCTTTTATTATATCCAAATGCAGCATGCTTGAAAAGAATTTGTTTTAGTTACCACTTTAGGATGTTTACATTTAAAAGCTCTCAGGAGTCTGTCAAAATGCTTTGCCATTCATTTGGTTTCAAGCATACACATTCACACTTTCCTGAGAGTCTCCAAAAATGGTGGTAAGGAGACACTTTATTTCCACATCAAGAGCACATCCTTGCCACCAGAGCACAAATGCAAGAGAAGAATTCATTGCTAAGAAGTCCAAAGCCCAAGTAAAACAAAATCTCCCAGCCAACCCTTCTGGGCTCCCAGCTCCTCCCAGCATTCTTGCACCCATTTCACGATGAAGCCCCTTATGGGCACATCTACCTACCCAAAGAGAAGCTAACCTTTGCTCACTGCCAAAGAAATGCCCTCTGAACACCCAGCAAACCTTATAAAATAGTGCTGCCATCCTCAACATGCAGACTGAGCAAATGTCCCCTGGCAGGGCCTGCAGATGATCTGCAACAACTGTTTTAAGAACAGATATCAGCTTAACTGCCTTCCAAGAAAGCCTGCAGCACCAGGAACTTTCATTTCAGCTCACTTGACCCCTGAACAATACACTTTTTCAACTGAACTCTCACTTTGCTGTGGTCAGCCTAAAATTGTTCTCTTCTCCCGCTTCAACTTCAGTTCAAGGTTTATTTTTCTTAAGCAGTTGTCAAATAGTCATGAAAATATTTACCTCTAATTTTCATAGAAACACAAACATGCCAAGTCAGGACTTGCCAGCAATCTTTAATCATATACATTGTTGGAAATTGTCACAGGCTGAAGAAAAAGTGCAATTTTCTTCCAAGTGGCATTCCAAAAGAAGTTAGTTATGATGATATGTATATATTTATTTTTTTTAAAGAAATAAAAGCTTGTAGCTCCATAACCATTGCCTGAGAAGTAATTTAAGGCATACAGGAGAAAAGTTTAATGTAAGGCAAGATATTTGTTGTTTTGGCTTTGTATAAAAGTAGAAAACCGAAGTAATTCCTGAAGCTTCTAATTTACTTATAGCTTTACTTTTTAAATGCTAAAGAGCCTATCACCTTCCACTACACTCTTGCCAACAGCAAACATGTGACCAACGTTTTCATACTGGATAATGAAAAATTGTGGTGAGATACATGATCATGACAGTGTCAGCAAGCCCAAAACAGAACGGGACCAAAGCACTGAGGCGTTCCTCTGCTCCTCAGACACACAAAGAGGCAATTGGGCTGAACTGAAGAGAGGGAACTCCAACAGGCTGCTGAAGGGCGAGCACTTATTCCCCCCGCCCCTTCTTCTTAGCAGTACCACTCCCATGTATGTGCTAAAGAAAACAACGGCTTAAACTGTTTCCTGTGACTGAACTACAGCTCCAAGAAAAGAGTACTTTCTTAAAGCTGCACCAAGCCTAGCCCTTCATTTCCTGGTAGCAGAAAGACTATAACCCTCGTGTTATCAAGTTAACAAAAGAGTGAAAGATTACTCTAAAGTATCTTAATTAACACATTGTGGGGATAAGGGGAAAAAAAAAAGAAAAACGTGAGGAGGAGAAAAAGATTTTAAGAAGAATAAGAATGCCATTTTCTCAAGTACACCTTAAATGCTGGAAGGCACCACCTTCAATTATCAGGAATACCAAAGATTCTCAGAAAGGCGAGAACTCACATATATACTCAAGATCTCATTTCTTAAATAGTTTCCCAGTTCTGTAGGGCAATGCACACAACCAAGACTACTTGGGTGTAGTCTTGCAACTCCTGGAAGTCCCAAACACAATCAGAGCAATCCTGGTTAGCACAGTTTCCAGAGGCCAAAACATCGGTGTGTTATCAGAGGCTTTGTCTGCAGCTAACTAGACACAGCTCTTCAGACAGACCCCAAATGAGAACAGCAGTCTTTCAGTTTTCTCCTGAAGTTGTTTCCATACTATGTAAAGCCTTTCCAGCAGCTTAGGTATATTAAAAATAGAGCCAAACAGTAGTTTCATTGAGACTGCTGTTGCACTGAATTGCAGTACTATTTAATGCTACACCATCCAAGAGCATACTATATACACAGTGCACACACACATATAGACTAACCCTTCAGGACCGTGTTAACAGACCACAAATATACACCTACATCCACATACACATGAACAGTTACCCGTCGTTACAGAAAATTATCAAAAGAAAGAATGTACACAAATTTCTGCAATGAAAGTGTAGCTAGCAATGCCTTGAAGAAGCATGGCTTGTCATAGCACAGCAGAACATGTTAACAAGCCATCTGTTCATTATAACAAGCTCAACAGGATTAATCTTCTCGATGCAGAGATGCTACCTACAGCATGTCCCTTGATCAAGCAGATAGTTGTTGGATGTTGCCAAAGTCTTACCACATCCCTTTCAGAGAGCATGTTACACATCCCTGCCACCAGCACAGTCTGGATTTAAAATCTGCTTTCCCAGGGGGGAGTACCTTTGAGGGAATTAGTCACACTAACAAGCAGCCCACAGTCAGGTTCCTCCAGCTAGGTACATGCAGACAGAACCAGTGCTATTTGCTTAAAGCTCTCAACTTCTCCTCTCACCTCGGAGAAAGATGCATTGTACTTACAGGAACAGAAACACTGAAAAACATTAAATCTCTTCTCAGGGGCATTACTAGCTCTCTAAAGAGACAAGAGTGGTATTTCTCTCTAGTCTTATGCAAGCAAGGTGATTGGTCTTTCAGCCTCTCCCCCCACCCCTCATTGCTATGTTTCTCCCTGAAACAAAAAAAATATGAAACAGCTGTTGCTTTGCCAGCTTTGTGAGAGGCAAAGAACAGCAGTCAGAAGTAGCAGCAGGGGAACACGACTGTAATATACTCCGGATCCCATCTGTTGAGAGTGGGTTCAGAGAAGACAGAGGGCAAGGAGACAAATAGGGACTCCAACATACAGTCAGACATCTCCTTCCTCACTACCTACCCTATGATCTTCAGCTAGACACCCAGAAAATGCAGCAAGAGAAAGGACAAAACTCTTCAGGATAAATGTACAACATCAATCAAATTAGTATCTTGATAGTGTTCACAAGCAAGTTGTTTAATTAATACACTGTGCCGCCAGTATTTTGGCTTAGTTGTTACTCTGCCATGTGGCAAAGTAGACAAAGCAGATGGTCAATAAGCTCTGTTAAACTGTCAGGGCCAGTTATTATGAAGAGACACAAAACAGCTCTCTGCTGGTTCCAAAATTTTTAAGCTAAATCTCAGCAACCTCAGCTCAGTTTCTACTCCAAGAAGAGCTGGCATCAAAAGAGTCAAGGTTAAACTAGTAACTTTCCCAAGACTCCAATCCTAAAACTCAGAGCATGTCAGGCACCATGCTGAGAGATGCTCATGTTCATTAAAAGCTGCAAAAATGTGAAAACCGGCAGTATCATCATCACTACACCAAGAAACCTTGTGGTTTTCATCTTTAAAAAATAAGAAATTAAAAATTGTCTAGCAAATAAATCAGGAGAGCTGGGATTGAAATTGAATATCAACTCCTCAGCCTCTGAATTCCAAACAGGAAAACCAACACAGCATAAGTCTTATTAAAAGGGGTGCTTAACAAGTCAAATTTCAAAATACATTCTTCTCTTCAGTGAAAATGTTGTTGTCATACAAACTCTGAAACAATCTCAGACACTTTACCTCACATGTACTTCCAAATCGTACTTTGATCCTCACAACAAAGACAGATGCTCTAAACAAATAACCAAACAGAGTTGGAGTCTGGTTCAGCTAAGAGCACAAGCTTTGCCACATTAGAGGATGTGGTTACTGGTAGTATGTACAGCTACATCTTGTTTTGTTCTGCTAAAATTCACCTCTTCCTATTTAGTAGCCTCTTTGCCTACTCATTGTGGCTTGTTCTGAGCCATCTCCAGAGCTAAGCGTTTGAATAATTTTTAAAAATTCCATCATGCTTTGCTCACAGGGCCATAAGGAACCCAGGCTATGCCGATGTGTACTGCTCCCTGACCAGATAGTGGCTAAAAACAACACTATCCTGCTTTTGCACTACACCTAGCTACAGGACCTAAAATTTTCTTAGGATTAATAGGTTTTGAGCTCAAATCCCTGAAAATCCCTATGAGGACAGGTTGAAAGCTTAAACATGTCTTTCAGGCCTCAGAACACAGAAAAGTGCATCAGAAAAATACTGTGATTATAAAGTTAAAATGCAGTTTTTTACTTAACAGACAAAGTGGGAACTTTACCATACAGTCTTGATATGATGTCCAGTAAGCTGATTCCCCTGTCTCTGCAAGCTCATGAAAAGCAAGTTTTGAAGTGTCCTTCTAGAAAGCCACCTTTGTGTTCACAAACAAAGTATTATTAGTTAAGTGTTCTGCCACCCAGGATCTTTTCAGGGTCCAAAAATAGTGTTAATCTTTAATATCCTATTTTGAAGCCAACCACCTCAGATGAGAGCTGGAGACTACCAACAGCTTTTGGATGGATCGAATACCATTGCACCTGGGTGCATTGCAGTCACCATCACCAGACATTGTTCAGGCAGTACTAAATCTCATTTGTATTTGGCACTAAGTGCCTATCACAGTAGGGCTTTAATAATGGTGACTTTGTCTTGCAAAAGGACCTATAACCACTGCCAAAGCCTTTTTAGTAAGTTTTATGGCATCATTCAGAAGCTGGTGGCAAGAGTAATTAAAGAGTCAAAAGACAGACCAGCTTTGTTTTTCAAAATTACCTCAGGATTTGTGTAATATGGGGTCAAAATTTCTCAGCCAATACAATATATTTACAGCAAGAAGCCAGAACAGCTTGAGCAAGCCATCAGGCAAGACTAACATGTTTTGTCCTTCTGGACAATACTAGCTACTTTCTAGCCTCTCGCACACTCTCAAAGAACCATTCAAGGAGTTTACCTGGATTCACACTTCAGCTGCTCATTCCTGAGTGTCTTTCCTTTAGCTATCTTGGAAACACTTGGAGGTTAGCCTTCTGCATTCTTCACCTTCCCTGCTATCAAATACACATTCATCGCACAACAACTAAAATTCATACACACGAAGCCACTTAACATGTAAAGAGTCATATCTAACTCAGGAGACATCTTCCAGAATGAGAATTTCATCTAGTCAAAATCATTTATGTTGGGCAATATTTTAAAGCTAAGTTACAATTTTTAAAATCTTTTTCTTTTTTTTTTTTGTTTTTTTTTTGATTAGTGAGGGAGTATCAAGCACTACAGCACAGAGGTCTGTCTCCCAGCAGATGAATCTTACCAATGGTATTTCTCATGTAACTACACAGAAGATCTACATCCTCCTGTTACAGGAGTGGCTGAAGTTCACTGCTGCTATTTTTGATCCTGAAGGGAACATGCAGCATCATCATAGTCCAGGAAATCTGGAGACAGTGCTTTTCTTCAGACCTTAATAAAGTTAATCAGTGTACCATGATAAAGGTTGGGTCAGGGCATGGGACTAAGGACAGACTGTCTTAAAGACTGGCTGATTGTGTTGCTCTTAACACTTGACTAAAATACACATTACAAATCACAACTAATTTAATTTAATTTTTCCATAAGTTACACTGTATTTTAAGACTAATTATTTCACTATCACACCAAAAGTTCTGAAGATGGCACTACCTGCTGGTTACCCTGACCACCTAAAAAATGTTCATTTTGGTGACAAAAAAAACCCAAGAAAGACAAAAACAAAACAAAACCAAAAAAACCCCACACAATCCTAACCTTTCTCAAGTCAAACATTCAACTTGGACAGATTTTAATTAATTTACTCAATATAGCATAGTAGTCTCTTCTGTAGAAAATTATTTTCTACTTCCAGATACCAAGAAAAGGAACTAATACAATCTGAGCATCCTTTCTGTTCCAGTTCCTAACCATAGCTCAGCTTTTTATCACTAGTACATCTTAGACAAGGAGCTGACTATTTTGCATTTTTTTCACATTACTCTACCTTTGAAATAAGAGATAGGATTAGAAATGCAGGAGAAGAAACTTCAAGCAGTTAAAAACCACAATTTAAAATAAAATGGTAGGTGTAAAAGACAGCAGTGTTCTCACTGACACTGTACTTAGCATATACTCTGAAACCCAGAGTTTCAAGTGGCAGTGAAGTACATACAAGAAACATAACATCATTACCCTACAGGGCATAGCTGAGGAACTCATTCCAAGAAATCCAAATTAAAGTCCTTCAGTAGAGCTCCTTATTATTTGGCTCATGCCTACATGTCGATCAAACATACACATATAACATGTACACACATACATATAACACCTGCATATAAACCAACTATCTGCAGCAGCTTATTTCCATTCTAGAGACAAGATGATAGCCATAAACAATCACATGCCTTCCATAAACATTGAGTCTGACCTTAAAGTCATGGTTACAGAATTGCTGCTATCAAAAGGAATTCAGAAGCACTCCTGCGCACTTTTCAAGTACCAGTTGTGTGCTAGTCTGTGCTTGATACAGAATAACCAGTTCAAGGGAACTTTGAATTTGAAGCATAATATTCTGTTAAACAAACAATAAAGTTAGTTTTAACTGGCTACTTTTTTCAGCAAATATACAAAGTCTTAAGGTTTGAAGCTCTTACAGAGAGCAACCTGGACACAAACATGTTAATGGGGAAGACTCCTATAAGCTTTGCTCCTCCAGATTCTCACAGGCTTTTTTATCTCCACCTACAGATTTTCTCAAACGGGAGATATTTCAGAACACCAGAAATGATAATCAAGTCTCCAGACATGAAACTGCATAAACATGCATGAAGAATCAGGTGGAAGGAAGGTAATAAGATCAAAGTCAGGCACTCCCTTTCCCTCCCTGGGAAAAAAAGATAAGAGAGGAAGCTCCATGCTGCTACTGTCTCATGTTTCTGTTGTTTTCCATTTTAAAATATTTCAGTTGTCAAAGTAGTTTTCAGTGCAAACTACATGCAATGCATCCCAAAAAAGTCGACTTCCACAAGATTTCTTGCAGACGAAAGCTACAAGAATGCTCAGGAAAGTACTGCCAGTGTACCATCCAGAATCATTGGAGTTGGAGGAACTGAAGTGGTGTATCTCCAAGTGGATCATTTTGTTCTGTTGTTTGTGGTTTGCTTTCTTTACAATGTGGCACACCAAAGAGATATGAAATGGCACATCAACAAAGTAGATCCAGGGAATCACTGGTAGCTTGACAATGTTTCACATCAGTGTGGGACTTGTTGCTAGCAGGTAATTTTCCTTAACAAAACATCCACTTTAAAGGGAAGTCTTCCATAAACAAAAACAAACAAAACAAAAGAAACACACCACACCAAAACAAACCCCACACACCAAAACAAACCAAACCAAAGATAAATCTACCATGATTAGTCTGTCAGTATCCAACAGAGCTACTCAAAAGACTGTATCACATCATGTCTGAATTCCTCATGTCCGTTCTTACAGGGAGCAGAAACAATGACATGGCTTGGGAAGCATCAGTACTAAAGAAGTGTGGATTTCCTGTAATTCATGCCTTGATTCTCAGGTGCCCAAATAAAGCCTTTTCCTTTTCAAGAATACAGTAGAAGCTATAACAACTTACCTATGTGGATTCACTGCCAACTAAAAAAGGATGAAGTTCTTCCCTTTAGTGAAGATGCTCAGAGGGTGCATAAGTTTTGTGAAAATAAGCATCTTAATTCTGCAGTCATCATTGTGATATGATATCATTATCTCTCCAGTCAATTTCAAGCTAGGGTGACAGGAGCATGGCAGAAGATACACACAGACAAACTTTTCTGCCAAATATTTCTAACGTGTAATTTTAGCTTAATAATGGAAATAAATACAATTAATGCCTTTAAAATGTAGCCAACCCTGACCTAGTTACAATCCAAACCCATACAGGCCAGAGAAGCAGCTTTCAGGCTTTCAAACAGCAAGCTGTCCTGAGTTTGGAAAAAGTGTTTATGCTCATAAACAAAAAAGTGCTCCTGCTCAGCTTTTAAGTACCTTGTAGTACCAGTTCAGAAGACACTCTGCAACTGAAGAGGACCTGTTTAAAACTGGTAAGGGTAAATCAGTGTTCAGGCAGCTCCAAACCCTCTTTTCCCTCCTCTCAAATAAAAAAAAACTGAGCTGTAGAGGACTCCCATGCACGGTTACTTGCAGTCACTCTCTGTCCAACCTACATTACCAGATTCCTTTAAAACTCTTTTCAGGCATTCTAAAGCATGCTAGCATACCACATTAGCCACAAGCTGCAAGGGATGCACATTTCTTTAATATTTTCTCATATCAATGAGCAAGGAAACAAAACAAATAAAGAACAAGCATAATCAAAATGACAGGTGGATTCCAAAAATCACTTCAGGCTACAGCTAATAATAGAATACCCAGTTTCAAATTATAAGTTTGGATGAATCGATTGACACCCTCAATTTCTAAAGAAACACCAGCTCTTTTCTCTTGGTCAGGCTGAGTGAGCATGCGAAAATACAGGAGAAGAATGAGAATTTCTCTCATGCAGTAATTGGCCTGAATCCAAGCTCCTGGATAGACTTTTTCTCCAACCAAGCAGAGCTGGGCTGCACACATATGCAACCTCCACAGGCAAGCTTTGCTTCAGCAAAACAAATCAAAGCATTTGAAACCTAACTCAGAGAAGGCAGTGGCTGGCACAGGGACCTACCAGTCAGCACAAAGTGGTATCATCAGCTCCTTCCCACTTACCTTCACTTGGTGCCAGTCTTCTTAATCCTTCAAATGGCTGACACAAGCACAGTTTAAAGTTCACCTCGCCACTTTCAGAATGTCTCCACAAGCAGCACATCTAAACATGAGAAATTCCTCCAGTGCAGCAAACACTTTCCATCCCTGCATGCCCCTGCTTACTGAACTTCACTGTCAAAGCAACAGCCTACGAAATGTCTGACTCCTCTGGTAGAGGGCTTAGAAAGCTTGGGCCATTTATGAGGTCTCTATCTGCTGGTTCAAAGACAACATACAGGACTGGAGAAATGAGAATTGCTTTCTGAAGAGAAAGAATAAAAAAAAAGGTTGAGATGTTTCTAATGAAGATATATTTGGACACTGTTTGAGGACCTCACTTTCTCATTACTGCCCAAAGCTGCTAAATATCTACTTTTAATCCTTCTCAAATTCTTCCAAACCCAGATGGTTCACAAGACAGAAGATGGAGCAACCCCCTCAAATGCATCTTCACAGCTTGTAGAAGATATGTGTAAAAGACACTGTATCCATATTCCTCCCACAGGCAGGTAGCTTCGATAAAGCACAAATGGTTCAGTTCTGCACACACGGTGCCAAGCACAGAAGTCAGGACACTAATAAATCCTACATTCATAATAAACAGTGCTGCCTTCCATAACAGGAGTTCACAGGATAAAATCCACTGAATGGTGTAGCAGTCCTTGCCTGGTCATTTCAGCACAGCAAAATCCAGGCAACCAGATAGCATTTTGTGACCAGAAAGGAGGCTAACACAAGCTTTCTAGCTTGTTAATAGAATGCAGAGTTAAAAGAAGGTAGCAGAAGCCATTGCCAATCACTGAAATCAAACACACCCAATCCCTTTGTTTAAAATCCCCATTACCTTCAGCTGCAAGAAGGAGATAGCTGTGCCAAGAGTACTTCTTTATTTATTGCACTTTAAAAATGCTGAAGATGCCTCATATAATGCCTTTGGCATCTACCACTGAATAAAGACAAGCCAAGTCATAAGATACTTTGTAAAACAAAAATATTCAAAACCAAAGTACACTAATTTACACCATCGTTTTCCAAAGACTCTAAACAATCAAGCAGTTAATTAGAAAAATTAGGACATCAGTTTCACCTTATTTCTACACAGACCAGAACTCATTTCCTACTGCGGTTTCTGCTGTAGATCTGGGTAACTACTTAAGAAAATACATTAAGGAATGCAGCTTAATTTTTAAGTTCCCTCATGCTGTTGTTCTTAACAAACAAATAGAAAGTACACACAAAGAAAAGACAACTGCTTTTTACAACAGAAAATCCATGTGTGCACTCAAATAGGGAATATTCATATGAAGCCCTGAAACACTTCAGATAGAGCCAAAGGAGAAATAATAGCTGGTTGAGCTTCCAAATGTACAGAGAAACAAGCTGCAGTTAAAAAATACCAATCTCAGTAACAGCAGCTTGGTGACTTACATTAACTACACATTCAATCTGGCTTAGGTGAGAAGAGCACTAGGCCAAAGTTTTACATCAAAGCATCTTTGTGTTGCCTTAGAAGCCAAGGCAACAGTACCTGTCTCGTTTAACTCTTTTCTTCATGGGAAACTATTCTGGCTTTCTTGTAACATTCTGTTTTATAGCAAGTCAGCTTTGGCCTTTACTCATGCATTGCTCCAAATGAGCTCCCACTCACTCACACAAGTAGTCAGTCCACCGTGCAGTCACTCCACTCCCAGCCACCCTGGCCTTTTTGGAGCTACAGGCAAAACCCACACTGCTGCTTTTTTGTGGGCCAGTTATCTTTCACATTTTGATGATTATAGCCCTTTGATTTCAGCCCTAAAGCAAATTCAGTTATTTGATGCTTTCCCACAATACCTTCTTCCCTTCCCCCTCAAAATATGCCCCAAGAACAGACAAGTTCCCACAATTCCCTGGGAAATAAAAAGCACTTCAGTTTAATGCAGAAAAAAAAAAACCAAAACCATGGGAATAAGACATTAGCAGTCCTAGCAACAGGCATATGGGACTGAAGTGCCAAAGCACACAGTGATCCATGTTGCTTATGAGTGCACCCAATCCAGGGGCCCAGATCAGTGCACCTGCTCTGCATCTGGCTGTGTTTTACATGCAAGGCTGTCTTGCACACAAAAGAAACATGCCAGCTGAACACCAAATTTATTTGTACACTACAGGCCTGTTACCCTGCAGAAGTTTGCAATTCACAAAGAAGTTTGTTTCTGAAGAGAGTGAGCAACTCCACAACTTAGCCAACAGGAATTACAAACAGTAAATGGAGGTGGTCCTACAATTAAAACCAGCTTAAACAGATGAATCATTCCAACAACCTTCCAGTGGGGTCTTAACATTCGGTGTGTGCGTCAAAGTGATTATTTCCATCTCTTATGGAGGAAATACTTAGCTAGCCCTTAGTGCTGAAGCTTTGTTCATTAACCTTTGAGCACTTCAGACTGCTTCAGAATTAAAGCAATGCAAATATTTATCTGCGACTCAGGAAGAACAAAATTCTCTAAGAGTCAAATGAAAACTATTCTCACTTTTAAAGATCTGTCTTCCAGTTGCTTGACTGTCCTCAATCACACAGCCTCAATGTTACATTAACAGGCTTCTTCCTTCTTACTTGCATATAATTTTTCTTGAGATGTGCTCAAACCTGGCAGTTAAATGCATCATTAAGATTGGAAATGTTCATCTCTTTAGACGTGAATAGGATGAAGCAGGATAAGTTTTTGTTTTCAAAGGTGCCATTAGCCCGCTGACATCTTTAAGGCACCATTAACACAGCAGCAATCAAGACCAGCTTACATTGCTGCAAATAAATTATTATCCAGCAAATTTAATCCATTTTTTCTTATCTACAGGAATCTTTGAAGAAATCTTTGCAGGTCAGGTACTACTCTAAATATTATGATGATACAAGCAGAAAAATAATCAGCTCCTGTACTTCATTTAATCCTGTGTTACCTACCACTGCACTTGCATGACAGTGAGATTGCAGGGCCAGCTTCTGGAGGAATAGTGGCTCAGATATAGTACTCTTACCCTTACCTTCTTTGCATCTTTTAACACCTCCAGCCAGCCTCTAGACCCCAACAGGACTGCAGGGCCTCCAAGCAACACTGATGGACTCTGGGTTTATCCTGTCCCTCTTCTCCCTTCCAGCCTCCTGCTCAGCCTTTTAAAGCTATTTCAGCCTCAGCAACAAAGACTCTGTAGCAAGCAAAACTCTTTCAGCATCTCAAACTGTTGTGATGTGATGAAATTAAAATAAGAAACGCAGTTGCAGAAGTTGACATTTAAATGGGTTTCACAGCTGAACAAAGGCACTTCAAAAAACAAACTACATAAACACTAAATTAATAGGGCAACACACACCTTTCTCATCAGGGTCCATATGGTCACTTTGGTTCCAATACCCTTAAGAAACACCCAGGCCCAAAGGCTCCTATAAAATGTATCCTAAAACAGGCTCTGCCCACAGGGAAGCCAAACCAAGAAGCCAGACTTGAGAGCCTGGGCTGCACAGCCAACCCCACGACCCTCCACGTCAGCTCCTGGGGCCATAAGCCCCTGTCCCAGCCATGTCCTGGCAGGGCCAGCTCCCCACAGCCCTGCCGAGCTGTTGGAACCCAGGGGGTTCCTGTGGCATCTCAGAATGATCCAAACCCTGGTCAGGAGGCTTTTCAGCCTTGCCAGAGGTGTCGGAGAACCTGGATTGATACTGGGAATGCCTGTGGCTTTGATTTTAATCCATGAGACAAATTACTAACTTATAAGAAGAATTGCAAGTCACCAGAGTTTAAAGAGTAGAATAGTAGTAATTATAGATGAAAAGGGAAAGATTTGGACCCATGTCCAGGGGGGTTTGAGATTCTGGACAGGGGGGTCTGGGAGTCAAGATGGAGAATTCTTACACGTGGCATGTTATCTCTTCTTCTTCTTCCTAACCTCCATCTTCTTGGTGATGTTGGCACTTTTGGATTGGTTTGTCAGAGAGCTGGACAATGTAATGTAAGGGTCACGGACTGGAAATTAATGGTAAACATTGGATACGTAGTTTTTAGTATAAAAGATTAGAGCTCACCCGGGGCGGGCACAGTGTGTCTCTGGACGCGTTCTGTGTCGACCCTGGCAGGGCAGAGAAATCTCCCTTTGATAAGGACTTAATAAACTGCCTTGAGAACACAAACAAACAACTCAAGACTACTCCTTCAACAGCACGGGCCGGAAACCTGGACTTTTCTACATATTGCGGGGTCTCCTGGGGTTAAGGAGATCCCCGCACTGAGCCACAGGCCTTGCTGAGCCAAACCCGCATCCCAGCCTGCCCTTGGCTCAGCCACAGGGAGACGCCCAGGGCTGGGGCTGCCCGAGTGCCCTTGACTGCCTGCTCCTGGCTGGGGGTGGGACAGGCCCCGGCTGCCATTCCCTGCCCCAGGCAACACCCATGGAACAGGTGCGGCATAAGTGTGCTGGGTGACCTGCAGCAAGGCCCAGGGCTGCACACTGCAGTGAGCCCCATGCAGCACTGCCACACCTCCACATTAACCAACACTGAAAATTAGATCTTCCACCAAATACCATTTTCTGCAGTCATTTTTGGCAGAGGTATCCCCAGCTGAGCTCATGCAAGGAACACTCCTGCCCAGCACCAGGGAGCCAGACACAGGGCTGCCACTGCTGTTGACCATTAGCCAGTCACAAGTAGTGACCTTCAGGGCTCAGTATTAGGATCAGTCCTGTTTAACATCTTCACTGATGATCTGGGTGAGCGGATTAAGTGCACCTCCAGTCAGCTGGCAGATGACATGAGCTTGGGAAGGAATGTTGATCAACTGGAGGGTAGGAAGGTTCTGCAGAGGGATCTGGGTAGGTGGGATTGCTGGGCTGATGCTAACAAGGCCAAGTACTGGGTCCTGCACTTGGGTCACAACAGGCCCACGCAGCACTACAGGCTTGTGGAAGAATGTCTGGAAAGCTGCTCATTAAAACAGGAGCTGGGGGTGCTGCTCAAAGGCAGCTGAACCTGAGCCAGCGTGCTCAGGTGGCCAAGAAGGCCATTGGCATCCTGGCCTGTAGCAGAAATAGTGTGGCCAGCAGGACAAGGGAAGTGATCATTTCCTTGTACTAAGCTCTGGAGAGGCCACACTTCAAATCTTATGTTCAGTTTTGGGCGTCTCACAACAAGACAGCAAGGTGCTGCAGCATGTCCAGAGAAGGGCAAAAGAGCTAGGGAAGGGTCTGGAGCACAAGTCTTACAAGGACCAGCTGAAGGAACTGGCATTGTTTAGCCGGAGAAAAGGAGGCTCAGGGAGACCTAATTGCTCCCTACAAGTATCTGAAAGGCAGTCTTGGTCTCTTTTCCCAGAAACTGACTGGGCAAGAGCAAACAGTCTCAAGTCATGCGGGGGAGGTACAGACTGGATATTAGGAAAAAATTCTTCATAGAAAGGGTCGTCATTCATTGAAACAGGTTGCCCAAGGAATTGGTTGAGTCACTATAGCTGGAGGTATTTAGAAGACATATAAATATGGCACTTGGGGACGTGGTTTAGTGGCAGATTTGGCAGTGCTAGGTTAATGTTAGGACTTAATGATCTTAAAGGTCTTTTCTAACCTAAACAAGTCTATGAGTTCACAACTATCCCCCTTTCCCAAGGGTGCCCAGGTTTTTCTTCCCCCACTGCCAGACAACCTCACCAGCAATACCACTGTGCTCTGCAGCTGCATTTTTATCAGAAGACAGTTCCAGCATCACTGCTGCTGTACACTGAGCATTACAAGATTTGAGAGGTGAGAATTTGTATATCAGAAGAGAGGAGACAAGAAGTCACACTTCTTTTCTTCCAGCTTCCACTCCATGTCTCATTTCCTGCAGTATCTCCAACACAATGTCAGAGTAATGCCAAACGAGAATATCTTTGCATATATTAATTCCTCTCCAGTAACACACAACCTCCACTTGCTATTACTCTTCCCCTTAGACTACAGCAAGCAAGACTCCTCATCTACAGCAGCGGAGCTGAAAACCAACTGCTCTGCACACAGCTACCCTGCAAGTCAGTCTTTGCTAACGCACAGATGGTTTCCCTTCTTTTGCCTTGTCTATATATATATGTCAATGTATTTTGTCTTCCAGGGAAAGAAACTCCTAGGCTAGGCTTTCATGCAACTTGCTTAATGTTGATTTGCTAACTGACCATTTAAAAATCAAAGCCAAAAACAAAACTCACATAAACATGGATGACTCCTAAAAGTAACAATCATGCAACACAAAAAACAAGCCAGTGTGGGAGGACAGAGTCAGANGTTTAGTGGCAGATTTGGCAGTGCTAGGTTAATGTTAGGACTTAATGATCTTAAAGGTCTTTTCTAACCTAAACAAGTCTATGAGTTCACAACTATCCCCCTTTCCCAAGGGTGCCCAGGTTTTTCTTCCCCCACTGCCAGACAACCTCACCAGCAATACCACTGTGCTCTGCAGCTGCATTTTTATCAGAAGACAGTTCCAGCATCACTGCTGCTGTACACTGAGCATTACAAGATTTGAGAGGTGAGAATTTGTATATCAGAAGAGAGGAGACAAGAAGTCACACTTCTTTTCTTCCAGCTTCCACTCCATGTCTCATTTCCTGCAGTATCTCCAACACAATGTCAGAGTAATGCCAAACGAGAATATCTTTGCATATATTAATTCCTCTCCAGTAACACACAACCTCCACTTGCTATTACTCTTCCCCTTAGACTACAGCAAGCAAGACTCCTCATCTACAGCAGCGGAGCTGAAAACCAACTGCTCTGCACACAGCTACCCTGCAAGTCAGTCTTTGCTAACGCACAGATGGTTTCCCTTCTTTTGCCTTGTCTATATATATATGTCAATGTATTTTGTCTTCCAGGGAAAGAAACTCCTAGGCTAGGCTTTCATGCAACTTGCTTAATGTTGATTTGCTAACTGACCATTTAAAAATCAAAGCCAAAAACAAAACTCACATAAACATGGATGACTCCTAAAAGTAACAATCATGCAACACAAAAAACAAGCCAGTGTGGGAGGACAGAGTCAGACATAATCTAACTTCACTGCTTTTATGCTTAACACTGCAGCTGTGAAAATGAAAAGGGAAGAAATATGCTTTTTCAAGGCATAGCCAGCCAGTCTGTTACAGTGCTTCCAAAATACATCCTTAATTCTCCTGTTCATTGCTACAGAAATAATTGCATATATTGCTCAGGTTTTGCCTTTTTGTAAATTTTTTTTAGAAGTCAAAAGAATGAGAAAATAGTGGTATCCCATAACAAAAGCAGATGCCATAATGTGACAGGGTGAACAGGTCACTTCAACAGTAACAGTGGAAGACTGCAATTTCCTAACACCAACCATCTATGTCAGAGGTGGAGTACTAAAATTAAGTAAGTGTTCAGCTGAGTTCCATGAGTGGAAAACCTCCACTATTAAAAATTCTCCTCATAAAATGCCTTTAAGAGGTACAGAGTGCAGAACATCAATTCAAACCTATCATTTAATTTTTGCTGTAGCCAGCACCTCAGACCTTGAGACCTGGTTCCTGTTCCATAAGAAATCCTTATGGCCATGAACAACTTATCTTACTGAACACCTATCTTCCCAGAAGTGACTGAGGAAAAGACACCTACAAAGACCATTTCATCTACTGGCAATAGGCGTGGAGGGATGGGCTGACTGTACAAGCGTACCTGAAGACACTTGCTCAGATCTGATGTACAAGTTACAAAAAACACTGGACAAATGTTTTATAAGCATTTCAGTACATCATGCATCTTCAGAGTTAAATGTACAGACATCCTCATTAACTGTAGAAATAGCAGCAGATGTTGATAGCAACCATATTACTTCTCCCTCTAATCCACCTCCAATGGACTCTCCAATACTGGCACTGCTTCAAACATTATTCAAACAAATCTTCCTAAAATACAAATTTCCAGCTCCTGCTTGTCCAAAAAGCAACATGTAGAGCAAGAAAAGCAAACTTACAGTAAACTACTGTCAATCTCATTTGTCCCTACAACCCCTGACTTCTGAAGTTCTCTTTTTCACTACCATGAAAACTTCTGGGAGTCTTTAGTAGAGAAAGACAGAGGGAACAAGTTCAATCAGGGGCTTGAGGGCACAGGAAGAAAGCAAGCCAGAAGAAAAATTACCTATATTTACCAAACTGGCACAAGCAAGTCAGCAGAATTTGGCCAAAGAGACATACACCTACACACCTGGATCTGAAGTACATGCAAATAAAAGAAATAACCTGGAAAAGCATGGAGACAAGGCAGGCAGCCTACTATACACTTTATACATGCATACTGCCAACCCTACCTCAGTTCTACCTCTCCATGTCCACACAACATGCCACTTTCTTTGCTAATTTCTTCCCTCTTGGCCCTGATAACTCAGCAGTTCCCACTGGTTCAGAGGCAGTGGATATCCTTCTACTGCCTATTGAAGTGGCAGACATAAGCAAGCTCTAGAAGAGAGAGAGGTGTATTTGGTCTCCACTAGTAAAAGGCATGATGTTTATGACAGCTAGGACAGCTATGACTTGCTGGGACAAGGGTTTTTAAAAAAGTTCTCAAGCACTCACATTTCAGAGCAGTTCTCAAGGCAGGATATGTGTCTGTGGTACGCATCCTAAGAGGATAAACTACCCTAGAGCCATGGGCAGTGAACACGGGATATAGCCAGCAGGTGGGAGTGTGGGCAAGACACAAGGCAGAGCAGTTCTCTGGGATTCATGCCATTGCTACTAAATGACAAAAAACAAGCATCACACAAAATACAAGGGCAAATGCCACAAGATTCTGAATTTTGAGAACCCTTCACATCACTGTGCCCATAACTTCAATAATTGAATGCTACAATGGCTGCAGATCTATCATCTTTAGCATAACACAGAAAAAAATTCATTTGGCAAGATGATGCGATTACAGGGAAAAAATTTTACGATACCTACATACCTGTTTTCTCCAAGAAGGAACTGCCAGTCATAGTAGAGCATTCTGTTTGTCCATAACATTAATTAAAAAAAATAAATCCCTGCTCATTCTGCAAAGAACTTTGCCCTCTGCAACTTCAGCGTCACTAGTAAGCACAGAGAAGAAACTGATGCCCAGTCACAGACTTCATTTAATCTTCTTCAGTACTAACACTGCTATTTTGCCGTTTTCATAACTGAACTGTCAAAACAATTTCAAGTTATCCAAATATATCCAGAACATGCTGGTTAAGGAATTGTTATCTAATTTGTGCATCTCTACAGAAATCTAAAGGAATCACTAGAGTGTGAAATTGCTAAATGAAGAAGAGGCATTGATCACAGACTAACTGAGCAGAGGAAGAGAAGCATTCAACACTTCCTAACCATAACATGGATTCAATCTTAACAAGACATTTGTTGAAAATCAAGTGCTGTCTCCAAAACAAATGCTTTGTGTTCTCAACACAAAAACAGGATGTGCTAAGTCTATGCCTGGATGTCACTTCTGTTAAACAAAACACTCCAAAGCAGATAGGAAGGACATATCGCGCTTTTTGTCATCATCCACTTTTCCACTTGCTACATATAGTTTGGTATTAGCAAATACATGTTGCACACCAAATCACTATTACCTAGTCACTCTTGAAAGGCACAGAGCTTAAGACACCAAGCTTAAATGCTGCTACCTTGATGACTATGCAAGTGGAATGACTTTCCACAGAGTAGACACAGGACATACCTACCTTCTGCAATTCACAAGAGTAGGTCGCTCTCCATCTCCAAGCAACACAGGCACAGCTGACTGCTTCCCTGCAATTTGTACATAATTCTGCCTACAGCAAGAATGCAATAACGACTAGGACCATGCCACACTGTCAAATATGACGGATGGATTGATTTTTTTTCTAGGAGAGAGGATGAAAAAAACCTAAGGAATATATACTCCATGAAAAATTTTGATCAAACAGGATCAACACCAGGTCCCTTGCAGTCTGGGAATTTAGGCTAAACAGCAGTGCAATTAAGTAGGTTTGCCTCTTGGGGCACTTCAAGAACTAATCACTCCATCAGACTGTTTGAAAGAACACAAGGAAAGAGCACGTGATATAATGAGGCTTCTAAATGCCTCTCCTCATCTCAGTTTCAGCAGCCCTGTAAAAACAATCTGTTAGTCTCCAGTATTGATTTTCTTTACACTGAGAAGCTGTGTGTGAATTGACTTCTGCAATAAAAGTCATACCGTATGGGTACATCAAGCATCTGATACACTCAGTCTCCTCACTACATTTTTGTCTTACCAGCCAATTAAAGTGTTACTGGTTGAAACAGGAGACAGTTTTGAATCATTATTATTTCTTTAGCCAGAAGTATTAGGTCCTTTAAGATTTACCATGTTTTCTGGGGTGGGAGGGGAAATGTTTCATTCAGTGGTATCAGAACAAGTGCACTCGCGTCCTGCAGAATCTAGAAGCAATGTAATCTTTTCGAAGAAATTTTGTAGGCAAGAGATACAGAGTTTCTCATGGTTTGTAACAGGTCACTCCACCAAGTAGTGCCTGGGCATAGCATTGTGCTCTACACGACTCTCCCTCCCCCAGATACTCATTTGGAGCAGCAGGCAGGCCAGGGACTGGCAGCCAATGCATTTTGGCTCTGGTCCACTGATGTCAAGAAATATCAGCAGGAGTTCTAACATGCGTTAAAGCAGACACTCCTCTTCCCCGGGGGCCAGAGTCACCACTTGACTACACAGGCAAGTCCCTGAACTGCAAAACATGGAAAAGTGCCTGAGGGATCTTTAAAATGAATTCACAAACAACTCCAGATCCAGGAGGTGGCATAACCTGCTGTGACTATCCCACCAAGGATGACAAAAAGAGAAGGGAGCTAAAGACTGTACAGGACCCATGTTTGATTCCAGTGCTGCTGGAATCTGACAGATTTCCAGAAAAGCTTTTTGGGACATAGTCTTGCCTCCTTTCCACTTGCTACATTAAATGCACTGCAAATTACTAACCAAGAGACCAAGAGTAAGAGCTAACAATTCTAATACTAAATGTAGTCATTAGTTATTTTAAGGTGAAATCTGATAAGAACTTTAAAAAATGAAGATGAAAAAGTGCTCAGAGACACACTGGGGGGAAAAAAAAAGGCAGAAATGTTGTTTAGGTGCTGATTTCACACCACTAGTCTTGGAAGCCTCTGTTGCTCCCAGCCTGAGACAAGACAGTCTCCAGATTATACAGTGAAAGATTTATACCTTGCTTCCTCCTATAAATGAATTCCCTGGTTATCACGATTACTTCATGACACTAAAGCAAACCTTCTGCCAAAGAGTTTGGGTTTAATAAACAAAAAGTAGTTGGCTAGCTATAAGCAAGTAGATTAAATCTTTAGCTAATCAGACTAGGCAGTACAGCAGTGACAGCTGAACTAAGAGCTGGAACGTTTCTGGCTGCCAATAAGCTAGTTACCACCAGCACTCCGTCCCCTCACCAGTTTCTGCACTCAGAAAGGATTCCGTTTTCAATATTAACATAATTCAAATTCTAGTGAGCTTTGTTAGTGTTTTAAGAAAGAAGACTAAGCAGTTTTACCTCAACACACCTAAAACAGGAATACAAAATTTGACTATAAACCTAAAATGGTGTGATTACTACCAGCATAACAAAAACAAAAAGACACAATAGTTTATTCCAGAACTTCCAGAATTCTTTACTGACAAAAAAAACGCACTATGTGCTTCAGGTACTATCTTTTAAAATGTAAAGCAACCAACTGTAAAGGCTTAGGGCATTCTTTGTGTTTAAAGTAAGTGTGTCAAAATGTTATATACCAGTCACCTAAAGTAGAACTAATCAGTTGTATCATGCCAGAGTTAATTTAGATATCTACCTCAAAAAAAGTTATCAACTTATCAAGCTATCATTCTAGTGCTAAAATAAGTTAGGAACTTAGACCACTAACATATTTTCTAAGGAGTGCTAAATTAATTCCATGAAATATTAGTTAGCATAATTCTCCCAGAGTCTGCTCTGCAGACATACTCAAAAGATTCTGTTATAAGGTAGTAAGCGACTTGCAAGAGAACCACTATCTTAACACTTCTGCCTCTCTGCTGTGGTCATCACTTGAGTCTGATGATGCCCAGAATAAGAATAGGAAGTAAAGCACACTTACAATCTGTTTAAACTTCAACCCAGAGTGAAAGTCCAAGCAAGTCTTTTGTTTATGTCTTTTAATATTTTATGGAAGGGATGGGAAAGATCCTAGTGCCTTAAGGGTTTAAAAGTCATATTTAAATACATGAAATAATGTGGAAAGAAACATCATACAACCAAGCTACTCCATTAAAAAATTATATCAAATGCAAAAAGCTTATCTGCAAGTAAGAAGGCAGATCATGTGACCTAGGAGATCCTTTCCAGCTCTGTGTTCTGGAAAGTAATCCTATTAAGACAGTCTGGTAAGAGGATTTTCATTAGACATTGGTTGTGCCATCATTTGCACTTATGAAGTCCAACACAGAGGACTGAAGTGTGTGATCCTCTTGCTGGCAGCATGTTTAGAACGGTGAACTCCTCTGAGCCACCATTAGAAGTGTCACCTCTAGACTAGCACCACTACACACACTAGCCATTCACTTAATAGTAGGCATCTTAATTAATTCTATCATCTATGCTACCTTTGCTTTACAGGGTGAACAGTATTACACTGAATTAATCAGCTACAAGCTTTCTAATCATTAAAGACTTATACTAACATGTTATGATTTTTCTCTATATTTAGAGCCACTAGATCTATGCTACTGATAAATATCAAATGGATTGAAAATATACATGATGCCTTCTGGGACTACGATCTGTGTGTTCCCTGAAAATAGTTTCAGATGCCATGCTGAACTGGTTCCTAGAATAGATATCATGCTTCCAGGGTGGGAGGGACTGGTGGAGTGGGGAGGGGAGGTAACAGTTCTGATAATGAAATGTGATCCTCAGAATTAAATATTTATCACTTCAAAGAACATTTGATTTGTTTCAGTGTGTACCTCTGCCCAAACAATTCCTTGTTCCAAGAAGCTCTTTAGCTGAATAAATTTATTCTATCCTTTGAAATACAGTTGTACTGCTGCTGTATGGACTGCATACAATTAAGATTTTATACCCCTTCTCCAGCATTAGTAAGTTCTAGAAATCTTGACTTCCACAATTCCATGTGCCACATGGGAGAACAGCAAAAGAAGCTGCTAATGTTTTACAACAGGCTGCCAAAATTATGGTGACAAAGACGAATGGCCACATCTAACCTGCTCAATTTGTGCTGTCAAACAGAAGTTTCTGGAGTTATATGTAAGGCAGGGAAAAATGAGAACTGGGCCTTTAAATATTGCAGGCAAGATACAAGACTGGAAGAATGGATTGATATTGCTGTTGCTGCTTTATCACCTGTAGTGACAAGAGGACCATAACTCAGACTGAATCAGGTTAGAGATGGCATAGCTTTTTTTTTTCCCCTATTGGTATCTCCTGCACTGTCAGAATATTACGTAAACTATGCACACATTATGTACAGCAGCATGCTCTACAAACCATGTAGATTTTTTTGGTTGGGTTTTAAGTCCCACTACAGTGTTTTTAAAGTGCCTGATAACCTGTTCTAAAGGGAGAATTATGAGACTGCAACCAGGAGCTCAGCCAGTCTTTGCAAGGTATGAATCAAAAGAGAATGAGTTCAGCGTGGCCATGAGAGTCAACTAACATACTACTTGTTCTAGTTAAAGTAAAACTTAAGTTCACGTATTTTTATTTAGATACAAGACTTATTTAGAAATATTCCCTATGCTGTATAAGAGAAGTCAGACATTCCATGAAATAGGTATTTTCCTCATTTAAACAGGGTTATTTTTGTTTTGAGCATTTGCTTCAACAGTACAGGTTAGATCTGCTAATGCAAATCACAGAGAATTAGGTGGGAGCTCCCACTCTGTCATAAGACAGGGCTGCAAGGCATCAACAGTGCTTAATCAACCCAACACCTTCAACAAAGCACAATATAACCTGCTCTCAGCTATCTGTGCATGGATCATCTATGCTGTAGTTTAATTGGGCTACAAGTACAGACACATCCAAGCTACACTCAAGTCCAAAAGCAATATAATGAACTTTTATTATAAACCTGAATGGTAAAAAAGGGGTAGATTAATGACCAGTTCCCCCTCTTCCCCTTCAGCTGCACATTCACTGCATGATTTGTAGCAGAGTTTACCTTTTTTTTAATCCACAGTTTTTCCATTGTATCCACATTCTCCCACCCATCCCCTCCTATTCTTTGTTACCCTGGATAATCAAGTGCAGGCTCTGTGTAAAACAACTTGCCTAAAGGCACAAGTCTTTGTCGCTACAAAGATTGGAAGCTACTGTTAATAAGTACAACTATAAAATCTTAAGTGATGTAAGCAATCAATTATTTTTTCACCTTGTTATGAAACAACCACACATACTGCTTCAGCAAACAGACCAGTTGAATCTTGAACAAAGACGAAAAGGACAAAAAAATTCTGTGGAATAGCTGCTGAAAGATAATCCATGTCGTAAAGCTTTAAATTGGAAGTCAAGAATATTGCTGCTGATTCAGATAAAACAATGAACCATGACCAGTGCAGAAATGACATCTAGACTACACAAAGATGAAATAGTAGCAAAATAATTTTCTTGGAATCATAGAAAGATTTGGGTTGCAATGGATCTTAAAGCTCGTCTAGTTCCAATGCCCCTGCCATGGGCAAGGACATCTTCCACTAGGCCAGCCACATCCAGCTTCAACTTGAGCACTTCAAGGATGGAAGTTCACAACTTCTCTAGGCAACCTTTCTAGAGTGTCTCACCACCATCACAGTGAAGAATTTCTTTCTAATACCTCATGTAAGCCTGCCAAGTTTAAGGCCATTCCATCTTGTCCTCTCACTACATGCCCCTCTCAAGCTGTCTTGCAGATCCCCTCTAAGTATCCCTGAAGCTTCTCTTCTCCAGGCTGAACAATCCCAACTCTTGGCCTTCACAGAAGAGGCGCTCCAGCCCCCGATCATCTTTGTGGCCCTACTCTGGCCTCACTCCAACAGGTCAATGTCCTTCTTATGCTAGGGGCCCCAGAGCTGGATGGATCACAAGAGTGAAGTAAATGCTGAAGAACTGTGGCCCTTGACCTGCTGGCCATGCTGCTTTTAATGTGGCCTAGGATGCAATTGGCTTTCAGGGCTGCAAGCACACATCACCAGCCCATGTTGAGGTTCTTGTCAACCAGCATCCCCAAGTTTTCTGCTCAGGGTTGCTTTCAATCCGTTCTCTGCCCTACTTACATTTGTGGTTAGGACTGCCTCAACCCATGCGCAGAACCTTGCGCTTGACTGTGATGAACTTCTCTCCTTGAATGCCTTTGCACTGTTGTACATATTTTGCATGCAAAAGGAAGGCAAGTTCAGTGGCTAAACAGTAGTACATTTCCCACTCGAGAAGGGTCTTTAAAACTTAGGTGAGATCTTAAGAAGTTCATTTAGAAACAAAAGCTCTGGCTTTATCACCATCAGACGCTTGCTACCCTCACAGATCCTTAAGCCCCTTCCTTTGAAAAGGACTGAAGGCAATTTACGTTTGTTTTAAAACAACGTGCACTTCTTAGTCTTCCCACTTTGTGCTCTTGGGATTCAAATAACTTTCTGTGGTTGCTACAGGATAGAAAAAGCCTTTGCTGCACTTGTATTGCCTGTCTCCGTTACAGGTCTCTGATCACAGCAACCCTTCAACTGATGAGTATGACGCATAGTATCTCTGCCCTCGAGAGGACAACAAAGTTTGTGCTGTACAACATGGAAACTTGGAAGAGTTGTCCAAAATAAATAATCCAAATAAATTTTTATGCAATTTGATGGACCTACAAGTACTTTACTCCAATGCATCTAAACTGTAATCTCCCAAAGAGAGAAATTCTTTATTATGCCTCCTACTAACTTGCATCTTTTAAAGGGAGTGACACTCTCTCTAGTTCTCAGATCCTTCTCAGCCTCTTTCCATTTCTAATCCATTGAGAAAGCAATCCATATGCAATTACCATTTCTGAGATCTTAGTCCGGTTTAGAAGTCTATTCAAAGAGTGAGACTGTAGGCAGAAGTTTGTTTCTGTAGTGTTTTATTCAACGGATTTTCTTACTAATTGCCTTTCTGAGAAATGAATAATGAATTTCAAACATTATCTCACTAGAGCCTGAGGCATAAATAGTACCTGATCCTGCCATCAGGTACACATCACCACATGGCAGCCTTAGCAGCATGCTGACCAGGTTGTTTTGGAAAAGACAGTGTATGGAGGGAAATGCTAGCATATCCCAGCAGCTTCAGGAAGACAAAGAGGGTGTTCTCCAGCTCTGCAGTCACTGAGCATCCAGGTGAAGGGAGCTCTTGATCCATGCAGGACTGAGTTAAATTGCTCCCTTCCCTCCCATACACCACTGCCTACATGACAACCCTTACCCATTTCAGCGCTTCATGCCGCTCTTGTCATTGCAGTATCTGTACCAGAAGATGGAAGAAAATCTTACACATAACCATTCTCAGTCTGATATTGATTTGTACTCTTAAAGGAAATGCCTGTAGGGCCTTTATGGCCAGCTCTTCCAACTGTATTTTGTTGTACAGTGAATTTTTAATCACAATCTCAGGGTATTTCCATTCCTGGAATGGAAAAATTAGTTTGTACATAACACTGGTACTTCCAGACCAACATCGTATTTCCTGCCAAGCATTGACTTCCATACATCACTAGACATACTCTAATAAAATAATTGATTGATCAGCTAAGCTCAGCAATATCTCAGAAGACAAGGTATTCAGCTTTTAGAGTCTAGAGGCTCATTTGATTTGCACATGCAAATCTCTACATTAAGAAATATTCAGCAACAAACCCATAGCACAACCAAAACCTTTCTTCATTATTGTGCAAAAATCTGTCTGCCATTTATAGCAAATACTCTAATTCTGGAAAGACAAGACCCCAGAGCACTGAAATTCACCTGCAAAATTGAATGGTTTCTGGGGACAAGTCCAGTGGTCTCTTTTTTTCATATACAAAGTCATAGAAGTCTGGCAGGTGCACACAACAGATTACACATCTGAAAAACTGGTCTGTCCCCACTTACATGCTGAACTACAAGTTGCAAACCATCAGGGAATGAATAGTGATGATGTAAGTTGTTCTGTGCAGCATTATTTTGCAATTCTTAACCAATAAAGCACTTAGTCCAAAACACAAAGCACCTGTGGAGAAACTATTTTTAGTACCAAGATACTAATAAAGGTCAACACTGAAGCCAGTTTAAGTCCTGCAATTAAGACATTGCATTTTCAATATGCTAACCTGCAATTATAACCAGAACAAACAGGTTTTGTTTTTTTTTTTATTTTTTAATGAAGCAGACCTAGAAGCAAACAGCCAGATTGATATTCGCTTGAAGCACCTGACCTCAGTACGTTAGCCTGACAGGTTCTGGTGCCAAATAAATCCTGCTTAAGTCTCTCTGGTCCTATTAAAGTTTTCAACTTTGATACTCTTTACCATTCAGGTAAAGGGTCTTTTATACCTAAAGTCTGCATCATGTGGAAGTAACTTTTCTAAAGCTAATCTGTGCCATATAACTGAAGTCTGCATTAAAAATAGCCTCAAATAACTCCTTCTAAGTAACACCCCCCACCACCATTATATGGCTTGGCATCCAATTTTTAAGACTAAAAATGTACCAGTAATGACAAGATCCACTAGAAAAAGAACACAAAAAAACCTGTCTTATTATTTCCCAACCTCATCTCCTAAACTTTGTCGCTATGCCAAGACAGGCTTATAGCTGACTTGCAAGTACTTGAGAAACTATGAGTACAATGTTTAGTTTTGAATAAAGGGAGTCTTTCTGCAAGTATCCACTTACTGACGAATCTCAGCATAATGGCAAACATTATTTAAATGGAAAACAGTGAGCAGGCACTACATTTATGCAGTCCCACAGAGACATGCAAGTCTTCTAACAGAGTTTCAGTGCACCACATTGCAAGCACCCTCCATTTATTTCTGCTCTTCCCAGAAATGAAGTGCACTCACCGCTCCTTAGAAATAGAGTCCTGAATCAGAATAGCAATAAAGCACTGACATTGGTTAGCTCTTCCAGGATTAAAAATTCAATGGCTATTTCTGACAGATCAGAAAGATCTGGAAGATTTTAGATCATTACAGAACTTAAATGTTATTGTATTTGGAAGTTATTGTAGATCTTCCACAGAAGTTGAAGTGAGCAACTCCCAACCCCCTCCCAACCTGCCCGCAGACAGGGTTATTAACTGTCTGCATGGGTGATTAAATTTCAGCCTGAGAGCTACAACTCTAAGCCTAAAAGTAATTCAAGCAGATTCAAGCAAAGCATCTTCCATTAAATTGCTATTGTCTTTAATCGCTGTACTCATCATGTATCTCCAACTTTATTCTGATAGCATATTAATAGCTTGACCTTTTCACTGCCATCATCTGTGCTGACTCTGGATAGAGCTCATGCATAATAGCAAAGAAGAGCAGAAGACTACAAACATTTTGCCCTTGGCCTTCAAATCTAAAACCATTTTGTTCTGTTATGTCAAACCACTTTCCCCCCTTAAAGTCACCTCAGAAACCAAATCATCAAACAAGTTATTTTTATGCAGCTATATATGGTCTCCACCTTAACAGAGCCTTTTAAAGCAGACCTCCTTCTACTTTAGTTGGAAGCAACAACTATAATAAGGAAAACAATGAACAATTTTCTTCCAACAAACCTGTGATTTGAACACTGTGAAGAGCAGCAACAATTCCATTGGGCTTTGCTTTGGTCCTATACACCACAGCTTTCTTATGAATAGAACAAGTTCACCTGTATGTCAAAAGCACACAGCCCAAACAGGCCTGGTGATTTTGAACAGCATGAGTCAAAAACCAGAGGACACATCCAGCAGGACAGACACCAACCACATTATCAGCTTGCACAAGCACAGAAGCATCAGTTCACCAAACAACTGTAAACACTTCCGGCCTCAGAAAAATCCTCACAGCCTACAGGCTATGTGGCCAAACAAGTCATGAGACTGGAGAGGCAAGTCACACCAAGGTGAAGACTAAGAACTGCTTATTTTTATTATTTTTTACTGGAGTTTCCATTTGTATCTTACCTTCCCATAGCTCATGGATGTGAACACTTAAAGAGGTTTAACTTGACACATGTAAATTTTTTATGTGTCACTCCAACAAATTTGCCAATAAATCACTTTGGAGATTAAAGGAGTTTATTTAAACATTTGTATTATGTGCATACTAGAAATGCTATCCAGATTATTTATATTTTCACGTCCACCCAAGACATCCACACCTCAAGGACTGTCAAGCTCTTGTCTTCCTAGCTCCAAGCATGCACAGGAGTGAGATGCTGGCTCCTGGACACGCCAGCTGCAAAATCCGCATCTGACTTCAACAAATCGCACTTCAAAAATCTCTAAAAAAAGTGAATTAGACTACTGATGGGAAAAGTATGTGCGAACCTCAGTTTAGCCTTAACGTTTTGATCCTTTATAAGGTGGGAGATACGATCCACTGGGGATTAGAAGGTCTACATTTTTAATGAAGCTTTGACAACGCAAAGTACTAGTACTTCCTTTACTTACAACATCGATATCTCCACAAGGAAGACAACAATTGCCATTCCTTTGAACAATCTTGAAACATTCTCCTGCTCATTCGTCCTCTACAAAAGAGAATTCATTCTGGCAACACTCGCTCTTTGCCCAGGGTAACAGAAAAACAGATTTGGTACGTACAAATCAGGTACATACAAGAGCCCAGTGTTTTCGATTGTCGTTCTAACGATCTTCGAATTGCTCACTGAGATTTCCCGGCCGGTATCTACCCCGCTCCTGTAGATCGGGGGAACGCAACATCACGATCCAGAGCGGACCGTACCAGCACGGGAGCCTTTCCTCTACAACAGCCGCCTCCGCACAGCCCCCGCGCAGGTCCTGCTGCTCGCCCTGTGCCCAGAACACCGCTCCGCTCTCCGGCCCGCCGAGCTCCCCGGCGCTGGGCCAGCTCGCATCTAACGGAGACTGAGCCCGCCCAGCTCGTGGAAGGCGCCTCGGAGTCCCGGTCTGCCCTGCCCTGGAAAGCTGCGGGAACAGCAGCTCCCGGCCACCGCCGCCGCGGGCGAAGCTCCTGGCGTTCCAGGACCTGCCGCAGCCGCCAGTGCCCCCCGGGGGAGAAGGACCCTTCCATGCGCGGCCGTGCGGCAGCCACCGCCCGTTCCCAAAGGGCGGTCCTCTCTCATTCACTTCGGGAGGGCACAGAGGACATTCTATAGGACATGGGGCACCCTTCACCATTCCCTGAGCCCAGGCACCACTGAAGCGCGGGGCAGCGGCAGGGTGGGGGCGGCGGACCGGGAATGTCATTTGGAGGTGGCGGTGACAGCGCTCCTCTGCCCACCGCCGAAATGCGACTAGGGGCAGGAGGAGGACTCCGGGGGCGAGGGAGGCAGCGGCAGGCGAGGGGACTGCAGCGACAGCAACCGCGCCGGGGACCCCGCGACCCCGGCCACGCACCTCGCAGCCGTAGAGCTGCCCCAGCTGCTCCACGATCCACTCCTCCAGCACCAGCCGCTTCCGCAGCTCCTTCCGATCGTATTTCACCGTCACTTTCCCCTGCTGGTGGCGCCGCTGCTGGACCTGCACGACGGCCGCCGCTGCCGACACTGAGTCCTCCCGGGAGGAGCTGCCGGAGGAGCCGCCGCTCCCGCCGCCGCCGCGAGGGCTCTGGAAGAAAACGCGGTTCCCGCCGCCTCCGCCCGCTGCTGCCGCCGCCTCGCTGCCCCCGGTCGCCACCGACATGCTCCGCTCCGCCGCGGCTCCCGCAGAGCCGAAAGGCGCCGCTACCGCCGGGCCGCAGCAGCCGCCGCTGACGCGTGTGCTCCGCTCCCCCGCACCTGCCGCTTAAAGCCTCGCATGGCTCGGCGGCGCAGCGCTCCGCCGCCGGGGGTGGGCCCGCACCGGCTGGGGCGGGGACAGAGGAGGGGCTGTGTGGCGCGGCTCGGCACGGCACGGCACGGCTCGGCACGGCACAGCGTAATCGGCGTCAGCAGCTTGGAGCGGAGTGTGCAGCCCCCGAGAGTGCTGCGGTGCCGCGGTGGAGCCTCTGGGCTGCCCCGCTGCCGGCGAGGCGCGGGCGGCCGCTCGTCGGCGGAGGCGGAGCGGTATCGTCCCGTCACGCACACTACCTTTATATACATTGCATACCTGCAGCCCTAGAATGCTAAATACGATCGTTTTCTTCTCTTCGTGGTGCGTGTGGGCGTGGGTGCGCGTGAATGATTTCAGGATAGTGAACCCCAATAGGAAATATTTCAAGCTATCAGCAATCAGTGTAACGATTAGACATGTGGAGATGGCTTTCTAGAACACCCAGGTTAGCGTCGTCATGTCTCTCAGGAGATACTGAGTGAAACCACTGGTGGCCCATCCTGCTCACCGAAACGTGCCTATGACTGCAAGTAACGGCCAGCATAGCACAGGCGCTGGCTAGAGGCGCCACACCATCCCCATTAGCAAAGAGGTTCGCCTGTGACAAGGGTCAGAAGTCAACCTCTTGTGCATGGGCAGACCTGGGGCTGTGTCCCCAGTTTGGGTATGGCTGTGGGAGTCATTTCCTGTCTGCACTGCCGTGGGGGTGACCGTCTTAACTCAGCAAGGAGCAGAGGGGAAGGAGGCATGGATCACTAGCCACATCTGCCTGAGTGTGTTTAATTCAGTCAGATCCTTGCTGCTGTTTGACATGGCCCTGTGGTAGCAGTGACATTCCAGCTTCTGCTCTCAGCATGTGACACACCACTCAGAAGGAGGCTAACGTGAGTTATTTGAGCCTCATCATGCTATTTAGGTAAAACATAGCTTGTGCCACTAAAGGGATCATAATCTGATAAAATCTTATTACTGAAATGCTATGATAGCTTTTAGAATTTTATCTAAAAAAGCACTAATTTTTTCAAAGCAAAGCATATGGATTTAAGCTCCTTATCAGTATGTAGGGACCACATGATTTTGAGAGATACTGAGAAATTGCAACTAGGTACCACACTTGAAGCTTGGGCTGCAAGCAGAGCTGGAGAAAAAGTCATATCCCACAAACCTGAATTTATGCAAGAAGTCTGCTTTATTCACAGGGCAGCCATTACGCAAGTGAATATCAACTTCCAGCTGGGTAGTGCTGCCTGCCTGGCTTTTATAACTCTAGGCTTGTGTAAATGCAGTAGGAAAATACCATCATCAACAACTTGTTCTTAGAGAAACCAAAAGGAATACAAAAGAGTTTTTGAAAGAGGGGAGTGGCTGTTTTTTAAACTTTTGTGTTTGGACTGGCCTATAATTTGGGTCTTCAGCTCTGCATGAATGTTGCAAGTCTGGTGCTGACGTACTCAGCCACAAAACTTGAAACTTTCCTGTTCAGAGCTGGAACATTTTCATCTTTATAGACTGGTTGATGTTTACAGTTGCTGAGAAAAAAATTTTATTATTATGAAATAAGTGAATATTGCTTGAGAGGCTTTTTAAAGTCCTATTAAGCATCATACTTGGGATATATTCTAGGAGATATAAAGTAGGAATACCCAAACTTTCACCTTAATAGGATGTTTTCCGGAGCAAAAAGAACACTGAGGTGTTCCACGCTGGACCTAAGCTGACTAGAAAATACTGAGCTTTTTCTTCTCTGCTGTAGCAAATATCAGGTGAACAGATGGCTAAAATATTTTCTTTGAGTGTGAGAGTCCAGAAGGTCTCTGCTGAAGGACTTTTCTGATACTATCATTAACAGGATATTGTAATCACTGTAGACATTTAAAATCTGGTACCCGCTATTCAAATAACACTTCCAAAACACTCTGAAAGTAGAAAATGAGATACTGGTGATTAAAAAGCATGTCCTCAGAGGTTATAATTTCAAAGTTACAATTCTAACATAATGCATAGTGCTTGGTGAATGTGGGCGGATGAGAAACTGGTAGAACTGCCAGCATTGTCATGAGGCAGTTTTATGTGCCACTGGGTTTTCATTCAGTTTTTAAAGCGAGCGAATTCCTCAGGAAGCCAGAGCAAAAACTGCTGCCAAGAATCTTTTCTGCAATGATTTTGCTTCATTTGAAAGAAAGAACTAGTTGTTTAAAAGTCAAAGTTGAGCAAAAACGTTTAGATCTGCTAATATCCTGGGAATGAGCAATGCAGTCCAGTGTAGGCACAATCTCTACTTTACTCCTGAGTGGCTGGAGGCATATGAGAGCATTTCTTGGAGAGAGTGGTTTCCTCACAAACACTTCTCCATGCCACAACAGACCCATTAATGGTTACGCCCATAACAAAGACAAGAGTTAATGTGGCAGGGGAAAGACAATCCTTCAAGCCAAAACTTCAGCCTTAGTTTTAGACCTGCCTTGAGGAATGAATTCAGGGCATGAGAGATTAGGCTTCATGGACAAGGTTCTTTCAACAGCTGAATCAAAATCACCGTGCACCATTTAATCTAAAGCTAATGGTTGATCGATAAAGCCAAAGGAGAGATAAAATACTACACCTCTGAAATATTGTGTTCTCTCAGTGTGATCATGTCTATATATCTCTCACAAGAGCATTGTATCAAGTGACAGGAGAAATAAAGAACATACAACATGAAATAGGAATCACCAAAGGCAGAAGAACAATTGCATAACCTGTGCTTTCTTATGTTTCTTTCCCAAAAAGTGGATGTGGGAATCTCTTGTGAATGTAGGCAACATGAAGCTGTATCTACTTCCCATATATATATTGCACAGTCCTAATCTGTTTTCCAATCAAAGAGAATGATACGGAACGTATGGACTGAATTTTCAGGAGGCTTAGGCAGTGACCCTTAAGGATTCAAGGCCCTGAGCATTGCATGTTCACCTTTTGTAACCCTGTATGGCAGCACATGTATTCTCTTCCTAAACAATTAATACTTCCCATCAGTGCTGGCCACAAATGTCAGCATAGACTCACTTCTGTGGCTAAGAGGTTCTTCTCCAGGCAAGCTTGCTATTTAAGAAATGAATGTTAGATTTGTTATCTCCGGTGATAGTCTGAATATCCATTTTCCTATGCTGTCAAGTACTACAATGGCCTAAACCAAGACATCTTTTGTAATGCTGCTTTCCACAGGCTTTCCTTCCCCAGAGGCTGCTTTAAGGAAGGACCCCTGCAGCTTATGTCTTCTCCATGGCTTTGCATTGTTTCATAGCAACTTCTCTTATGTTTCTCCATGCTTTTTTTCTGAACAACTTTGAAAATAATAGTTGCTGAACTCTGAAGTAAGCCGGTATGTGTCGTGAAATTTCATTCTCTTCAGCATTTGTTATTTTCCTGAGGCATTTGTCTTTCAGGGATTCATGTGAGTTTAGTTCTGGTGGTTTCTACCTCACATGATGATGTGTTCATGAAGGAGTTAAGAGCTGAGTGAAAGACTTAAAGCTGGAGATTTTCAGCAACCCAGAATTGTTTAAATTACAAAGTACACACCAGTTGGTGATTTTATTTCCTTATTGAAATGCACGTTTGCTTTTACACGTTCTCAGAATCGTAGCAGTCATTTCATGCTTGTATTCCTTGGCTTGTTAACAAAATACTCAAGAGTTGCCAGGGTATCTCCTAGGTGTGTAATGGCAGACTACATTATTTTTGCAAGACCAGACAGTCTTTGCCTACTGGCTAACCCTGCCTTTCAAAAGCTCTGTGTGGCATCTTGTTGGCGAGCTGTGACTTCGCTCCAGGCTCACCAGTGAGATTCACTATTGCAGGGCTTCTCTTTTGCATGACTATTGGAAACTTCCATCAACCAGATAGTCTGTTTTGTGCCTGATGATAGCATCTGAAGAGTCTGAAGACATCCTCCCAAGTTAATTGATATTATTTTTGTGTAAGAAAAGTGTCTCATCTGTGAGGAGCCTTGACATCCCATTAAGCTTGGAGGAGGTCTCACCTCTGTGGTGTGGGTGTTGGGGTCATGGTTGAGCACTGCCTTGTCTGCATCAGTGTTGCCATCCTCCTCATCAGTAAGCCAGAGCACTTCAGGGGGATACTGCCACACTTCATAAACCACTGCAGAACTAACTTTTTCTTTCATCACAGCAGTACCCCATGTGTGTCAGACCATGTATAAGTGTCATTTTTGAGTCTCCTATTTGAATTTAGCTTGGGGCTATGAGCTGTTAATGGGCTCTGTGTCTCTAAGTTGTTTCCTACTTTGCATGTCCTAATTAATGCCCCTCCCTCTTACTGATAATTTTCTTGCCTTTCCAGATATATTATGATTTTGTTTTCATTTATAATTGCTTTTCATCTGTTTGTAATATTGATGTTCCATACTCCAAAGACACTTGATGTTTGTGTCAATATATCACTCTCAGCGCTGCTGAATTTTTGTTCTTGCAGTCATCCTTTTGATGCTCTAAACCCCTAGTTTTTTTGTTTGTTTTGCCTTTATTACAAAGCTCATCACAGTCTGGCTCATACAAATGTTTGTTACCAAGGACTGCTTTGTCCTTTGTTCTTCCTTGTGAAGAGAATAGCGGCTCATTGCTCAACATGCTGCTGTTTTACCTGTGGTCAAAGCAGTAACTCCAATAATAGAAGTCAGACAAAATAATGGCACAAAGCAAATATTTGTTATATTGAAGTGTTTGCTCTGGTCCCTTTTGCTTATAATATTATCTGCTTGTAGCTTGAGATTGTGATAATGAAACTTTGGAAGATTTGGATTTCAGGAAGGGAATGTTTGATATGCTTAAGTTACACTGGCCAAGATACGCTCAGGTACAACGTATGTGCTACATGAGAGAGAAAAAAAATCGAGGGAAAAATACATTTCTACACAGGCCCTTATTATTTCTTACAAAATGTGCACTACAACAATTTCTTCCTGTCTCAGAGCAGAGATCCAAGCATGGAATGTGACTGTAGCCTCACTTCTTCCCTACACCAGTAGTGGCTAGATGCCACAGTGCCCTGAATCTGCCAGTGGTGGCCATATCTCTGTGGTGGAATTCCTCAAAACTCTCACCTTACCCATGCAGTGTAGGACCACATGGTACACCTCTGAAGCTGCTCCCAGACAGGAAGGCTCATTAGAAACCCTCTATACCAGCTGTCCATAGGAGCAGTCTCTCCTTCCCCCAGTTCTGCTGATGGCTGCCCAGCCAGTATCCTCAGAGGGCAGAAACCTGCTCTTCAGGCTCCTTGTGATTGCCTGTCTTGGCAGTTTACATGGCTTCCAGGATGTTCAGCTCTGGCTCTCCTGGCTGCTCTTGCAGCAGCAGTGGTGGGAAAAGATGCAGGGTCCTTTAGAGCAGGAGGTCTCTGAGGAAGGGCTCCAGTGTACAAAGGCAGGCAGCCTGGGTGCCCACTGTTGTGTCTCAGAAAGCAGTCAGAAATTCAGAGAGCTCCCAAGTGCCAGGTACAACACCTCCAAGTATCTCTGGTGCCTGCTGTTCAGACATGTTAGGATGCACAGACCATGTTGTCACAGCACTTTGTGTGGAGGATAGGTAGCAACTAAAGAAGTAGGTAACCTCTGTTTACTTGCACTTGCCCTCAATAACATCAGCAATTCCTGGTACAAATAGCCTATGATTGTTCACCTGAGCACTGCCATCTGAGCTGTCACTTTTATTTAGAAAGATGTGACAGCCATCCTTTTTTTCTGGAAGGGATTAGTGGAGAGGTAGGGAATCAATAAAGGCAAAGATTTGAAAAAAAAGCCAACAGCAAAACAAACCAGGAAGCAGGGCTGGACAATTAACATCCCACAGCCTCTAGTAATATTGATTGTTGTTTTGCCCTTGATTCCCACTCTGCTTACATAGAAGTATTAACCCTTTGGTAAAATGCAAAGAGAGAAAATGAGTGAAAGTGTTTGTATTAGTTCATAAAAAGAGATAAACAAAAAAAATTAAAAGATAGTATGGGTTAAAGAGCAAGACATTAATATCTAGATTGATAATTGTCACCATCAGTCATCTCCCAGACTGGAATGTGTCACCTCTACTACACACTCCATTTCACTTGCACTCAAGAAATAATGAAGAATGATAATATATTATTCTGCATAAGTTGTCCAGTCTATAAAGGAGGGACATAATGTGGTTTACCCGTTTCACTCCGCAATTAGTGGTGAGTGATGGAATTTAGGTGCTTGAATCTGGGAAGAAAAAAAAAGAAAAGAAAGCTAGACTGAAAATGACTTAGAAATTTTGATGCCAATAGTCCTACTTTCCTTTAGGTCCTCTTACCTCCGCTTCTTAATGCTTTCTGCAGAAGATTGTATGCAGAGTGAGCCCAAGATTGTCTGAAAACTGGCAGCTAAAACCTGTCTGTTCTTGGTTGTTGTACAAGATAGACATGCTAAACTTCCTTAGTTACCGGTTTGGGGAAAGTAGGAGCCCTACTGGGCTGTTTAGCATATAAAGAGCCTGTGCCCTCTCTGGCAATAACAAGAGATGCCAAGAGCAGTTAAAAACGTGAAGTAATGGCTGCCATCCCCGTGCATGCTCTTTCAAGCTAAATGCCATCCTGAAGGAGGAGGCATAAACAATCAAGAAGGCTTTCTGGTGAAAGCTATCAGCTAGGGTTTGAATAGAGAACAAAACAAGGTGCAGAAGTAGAACAATAGTACTTAGGTGCCTTTCTGAAAGGTTTTTAGAAGAGTACTGAACACACTTTTCAAGTTGTTGGATATTCCAAGGTGCCACTCAGAATCTAGTAAATTAAAAACATGTAGGGCACAGGATTGAACACAGAAGATCAACAATATCTTTTGTTGCAGTAGAACTGCAGTAGAACTGCAACAAAACCAGTTAATCAGTTTTATATGTATATCACAGGATGCAATTAGATAAAAGAAATGCAAACACTCCATTTTCATGTGGAGTAGTCAGCTACACAAATCCAGAATTGGAAAATGTGAATTCAACAGCAGTTCTACCAACAAGGACCAATAAGGGGTCTGAATTGCAGACTGAACATGAGCCAAAAACATGCTGTGCTGAGAAAAAGCTACATTGCAGTGGAGTGTATAAAGAAGTATGTCATGCGTATGAGACATGAGACAACTTTACTGTGCAAGATTCTGTGGGTAAGGGCTCTTAATTCTCATGTGTTAAGACTGTGAGACTACAGAAGAGATTGGACCAATTTGGTAGAAATTGGAGAGGAAGCAACTGGAATGACTGGACATCTAGAAAACATACGCCTTTTGTAATATCCTACAGAGAAAGACTAAAGGAAACAGAAATATTTTGTTTATAAAATGCAGATGTATCAATAAAGCTGGGGAAAATAATGTGCGCTGGGTCTCATGAGGTGAGTGCAGGGAATAATGAGCCTAAACTGAAGTGAAGGAGATTTTGATTTAATGCGCTGAAAAAATTTCAAACAGTAGAGACAGAGAAATGACCAAATAGGCTGCCTAGGGAGACTGTGTAATCCACATCTTCAGAGATTTTTCAGAAAGAAAAAGGCAAATATTTGTTGTTTACTTATTTCTCTACAGAGGGAGTTTTTCCAGCCTGAAGGTAATGAGATGAACCAGGAGTCTCTCAGGCTATGCCTGTCCCCCTAAGCTCTCAAGGGCCAGGAGAGGGCTCACGCACTCATACCCAGCTACTGACTAAGCCACCAGGGTTGTCCCCATTAGAGCTCAGCCCTGCCCTGGTCACTGACCTGAGGAAGTAATCTCCAGAGACTGTCCCCAACATGCACTATGGACAAAGCTTTCATACATGAGGGGAAAATATTCCTCTGCACCATGGTATTTACCCTCAGGGAGAAAGAAGAGGTCATGACTCCATTTCTTGTAAAGACAAGACTAAAAGTGCCCTCCAGTCCTAATTTCTCTGGGTATTCATGTACCAAGCTATTTTTAACAAGGAGAATCCAAAAGCCCTCTCTAAATATGTGCAATTTAAGTGAATAAGCTTTTATGTTTACAACAACAAGCTCTGGGGAATTCAGGCAATTTTGCTGCACTTAGTAGCTCTGTATAAATAACATAAGAAAATAAATATTCTAAGTGCATGTGTAAGATGTTAATAAATACGAAATAGTTATAATGATTCATTGCAGTATTACCAAGGCGCAAGTCCCATTATCCTAAATAATTTCACAAATCTTTAGCAAGAGACACTCCCTGTCCCAAACACTGTGCAGGTTAAAAGTCATGGTCATATAAGAACATTTTCTTAAGTGAAAAGATGAGATTGTCTGAAGTAATTTTTAGTGTGAGGCACAATTTAGCATTTCCTCCCCCACTTAGGTTTAAGTCATTTTCCAGGAAGTTCAGCTAGTAAGCTTTATATAATGACATGAGTGCTCTAAAACTTCCTTTTCTTGTACAAATATACATATTGGTTATTCTCTTAAATTCTTGTCCAGATTGTCTCCATTTAACAAACTTCTAAGAACTGGGTAGCTCAGAGATGATTTTGAGGCTTTTACCTATTTTGTCCTACATTTAACTTTCTAATTGTAACAGGAGGAGAGTCCTGTCAGGTTCCGTAAAAACTAGTTACTCTCTTTTAACTGTAGTCAACTTTAAAGCTATTTTATCATTCTGGCTTTGAAAGTTTCTAAGCACCACTGAGAGTCTGGGTATCAGCACTTCATAAAACTGTTTCCTAAACTGAAATTCAGAGAAGTGTTGCAAAATGAACCCATATATTTCTCACAGTAGTGAAAATGCCATCTGAAAAAAGTCAGGGTTATTTTCTTTTCCTTTTAAACCCCCATAAGAAAAACACCACAGGCATCAGCTAGTTAGTAACCTCTTAGTGCACTGACCTGTTTGATGTTCACAGGAGGGTTAGTCAATATATTAGCCTTAGATAGGCTACCATTAGTAATTTATGCATGAATTTTATTCTATAGTTCAATCTTCATCTGCCCCACAGCCTGCAAATGACCCTCTATCACACGCTGCTACATAAAATGGGAGTTATGAGAAAAAAGTTATTAATTCTACTTAAATTTTGGTCCTACACCATGCAAAAGGCATGGTATTGAGGTATGTTCGCAATGTTTTGCACTTAAAAGTGGTAGTATGTTTCTACTTTTAAATATGGCATCGTAGCTAATGTTAAATTAATTATTAATTACTTAGGACATTTCTAATGATTATTATTCCTGTGTCACTCTCAATTGATTCTGAAAAACTCACTAGATTGACCTCCAAAAAAACCCTCAGCATTTGAAGAAACGGCATGTAGATGTGTGCTAGCTTCTCTGGCTGAGTACATTAGTAAATCGTTCCTACAGAACAGACAATTAAATGTCCCTGGTATGTTGTAAATGGGAAAAGATTGCAATCTGTCATGCATCATCCTGAGAATGGGAGCTTAGTGAATCAAAGAAAAACCAGTCAGAAATTGAATTTGATAGGATACACCTGCTAAGTTATGTGCTTTCTGATGATGAGACTGTATCTAAAGCAGCTGTTCTAGAAAATAGGAGGTGAGTCTGAAAAAACTCAGGAGGCAGAGCGTACTAGTGTTTGTTGCTGTGTGAAATGATCCTTCAGCTCAGACTCCCTGTTGCTGAATTATCTACCCGTGACTATTTTTTTATATTGTAACTGCACTTCACACTTATATTTTTTTCTAGCAACAGTACATTTATATTCATCCATCTAAATTATTCCTGCTGATACATAGTCCAGCTCTGCAGCACTAGGAAATGAGGCAGTTATAGGTAAAGTTAATAAATCCCTTTTGACTGCCTTCCCCTTTCAGAGCTGAATGCCAAGCCTCACGGTTAGACAGCTACATTTTCTACACAGTACCGGAGGCATCTCAGAAAGGAAACCAAACAAACCTCTTGCATTTGCAAAAGATGCCCAAATTGAGTCTGTAGCAGTGAGCCTCATTTGGAATTGCCTTCACTGATTGTAAGAGCTGGGAGCAGCTTAGCAATGTGGTTGCAGCATTTTATTCAGGTTTATTTACCCCCTTCTCACAGTCTCACTTCAGCAGAGGCTGTGGGGGCTGCCCCGGCAGGCACCAGAGGAGCCTCCTGGGAAGAGGCACTTTTCTAGGGTGATTGAAACAATTCTGTAGTCAACTTCTCCATCTTTCTATGTGGATCTTTTGACTATAGAGTTAATCTTTAGGCAATGGAAAACAAATACCTCTCCTTAGCAGTTAGTAAGCCTGTCACACCCTAAAAACTTCTGCCAGCAATTATCATGAAGAGTACTATTAAACAGCCTTTCTACGAGTTTTTAAGTGAAGTGTTGCACTCTTTCATGGATGGAGCCAGTGTCTCCTGCTAGCCTTTCTCAGTTCTCTTCCCTTACATTTGGCGCCATAGGATTTTGGCCTACTGCCTCTTAGTGAAAAAGAAAAAAATAATAAAAAGAGATGCTTCAATGAAAAGATGCATGCCTGGCTTCATCTGTAGTCTGATATACCTGATGGCAGATGCTGAACATCCCTGCATCCTTCAAACGAAGGTGGCATAGTACTTGTGAAAGTTATATTTTCAGGAATCTCTTTCTAAAAATGGTGAAAATTAATGAACAGGTTTTCCTTGTTTGCTGAAAGGAAATGGAGGAATAACTTCTGAATTTATTCTGAATTGATAGTCCTCTCTAACACACCACACCTGGATGATTATACTGTACAATAATGTTCTTTTCATAAGAGATAGGGTATTAACAGCAGTAATGATTTTTTCCATTAAGCGATTCAGAAATTACCATGTGTTTGTTTGATTATTTTTTTTTTTACCCAACTGATCTCTATCTTTCCTGCTTTAGCTATGGGATTTGTTAGTCCTGAATCCTCTCAGTTTGTAAATTAACATGACATGACATGTTTGTTTTTATGTCAAAACATTTACAGCATACTTTTAAAAATTAATAGAAGTTTTAAAATAAGCCTCTCTCATAGCATATTTAGGTTGTTTATTTCTAATTTTCTTACGAGCACTGTCAATAAATTTAGTTCTTCTTAGCAGAGCTCTCTACATTTTTGATTTAGTCAGATGAAGTTTTTTTCTCCCTTACTGTTTCTATTAGCCACAACAAATCTTTCTCTTGCTGCCTGTGCATGTTCTGATTGTCATTTCAACACTGACTCATCGCTGAGAAAAGATTAAGACTTTGACTCGACAGGTTATAATCCTCTGCCTGCACCAAGAATGCAGTGCTCTGCTATCTTGCAACTGCCAGCCCATTCCTAAGGAGCATGATGGCCCCATCTGATGTAATTCAGCTTGTCCTGATTGGGGGGGGGGGGGAAAAACA
>VXBU01001347.1:1537146-1561575 GCA_013400315.1 Bombycilla garrulus
GGGGGGAAATACACACATATCTAATTGAAGCATGGAAATTATTTTATTGGATTACTAATACAATTGGAAAATCTATGGTAACATTTATTAAATAAACGTTTGTTCCCATGTGCAACCTGGCTCACTTCATTACACAGGATGAAGGTTGGAAAATGCATCCTGTGAAGTAGTTGGAGTTTTTCCTCATTGCTGAACAGGCAGCATTTTTCATGTTTTCTTTCCAAATCATCCTTATAGTTCACAATGATCTTCTCTCTGTCTCTACTGCTTTAATTTATTGCACAAATGCTTAGAATGACACTTGTTCCAGAGAGTATTACCAGAGCTTTATTATCTGTTTCAGTATGTTGCACACATTGAAGAAAACTCACCTTTAGTAAAATGTAGCAATGCAGTTACGTGCAACACAGCTCGTGAATTTTCTTGTGTGTTCGGTTTCCTACCATCTGTTTTGCACACAGTACTCAGCTACTTGTGGGGCAGCTTCCAGGATTTTGGCATTTTTATTGCAGATGCCATGCTTCTTCCCTGTTACAATGCCAAGTTTTTCTTTAATCTGAAAAGCAACATACACAGGTTATACACCAGCTGACAAAGATGGAACAGTGTAACTGAGGAATAATCATCTCCACATGAAACAGCCTGCGATGCCTGGTAGGACTTCATCATATCAAGTTGGCAGATACTCATTCTCAATTTATATTTAATTGTCATTAATTGCCATACTGAGGTAACGTAGCCATCCAATTTAGGAAAATGACAGAAAAGTGATGAGGATCATTATAAAAGTATAGTTCTCATTAATACATGTTGGGGTTTGGAACTGTGTTTTGCTTCCCAGAGGGCATAGCAGGGAGAAAGACAAAAGTACACTTATGGCACTCAGGTAAGAGGACTGACACCTGCCCAGTGTCAGGGAAAGGCTGCATCACCGCCTCTTTGGCCTGGAGGTTGCCTCAAGCTGGGTGTGGAGAGAACAGGGCAAAAAGTTTGAGCTAAAAACAAGTTGGCCCTGAAATTCATTAATTAATCCAAAAGCAGTTCTTTTTATAACTAATTCCTGACTCATTTCTTGCAACATCCAACAGGTCCTGCTCTCCCAGCACAGATGGAGGAAGGGTCACAGCAGAGCTGTGCTGGAGCAGGTTTAGGGCAGGTCATGTCAGTCCCCTCTGCAGAGCCATGTGGCAACTTTGGATGTGCAAACCACTGCTGCTTCTCTGTGATGCTAGAGCCATGCCCACTGCAGTCTGGCATGCCTGGAGGACGCAGGGACTCGGGCAGGTCACAGCATGGCTGGCAGAAGTCTTCCCACTGCCTATTCTTCAGCTACCCATTCTAACCCTGCTCATCCTTTCTGTGACCAGTTTGATTCCTCAGGATGAAAGGCAGCCCCACCAAAGTCAACAGCAAAACTCCACCTGTGCAGAAGAAAATCACCTGCTGCCTGGAGCTACAAAGTGGCTCTCCTCATTCAGCCTTAGTGTCTGCAGGAAAAAGACTGAACAAATCTGCAATTTTTGAGATGTGTGAACCCAAACACAGCATCAAGGTGTTCTAACACAATTTCAAAAGCCAAATGCATTCAAATATGGCAGTTTGTGTCTCAACCAAAGACAGCACTAGAGCCAGAAATACATTGCTTCAATAGCTGCAGTTTTGTCCCGTGCTTCACTGGGGACATCCTGCATGTTCGAGGCCTGGCCAGGAGCATGCACTGTGTAGAGTCAAAGCAGCTACCTAGACTAAGCACCAGTAAAACCCTTGAAATCATCATTCTTTCCTGAACTCTGAAGACTTACTGAAATCTATAGCTGAAACCCCAGTTCAAAGACAGCTTTAGGGGAAGTTCATCAGAACTGTTCTATTGCAGCAGTACTGTCTCTTGGCGAGTTGGTCACTCATGCCTTCCCTTGCCACAATCTCTGATGAACACAGGAAGCAGATGTTTTGATTTCCATAATACTTTTTCACTTCTCAGGTGCACTTCATTTGCTCTTATTAATAATGGAACAGGTTTGATTTGGAGCAAATTTGGCTTCTATAGCAGAAGAAATATCAGATCTTGATTGTTGGGATATTTTTTCCTCATTATTTTAGCTGGGAATGAGTTCACATGTGTAGGGCTTTTCTTACATTTACTGAGCACCAGAAATCAATCAGAGTGCAGGAAACAAAAATCTTGAAGGTTCATCAATAGTTCAGGCCCCATCAACAACACATTCAATTTTATTTGGAAAGAGATAGGAAATTTTGCTCACTTTGCATCTTTGAAACAGAGCAAGCCCAATTCAGTGGAACTGAAACCTTGAGCTTGTGACAGTGCCAGATGCTCCACCTGCCTCTTGCTGCCACCCAACCCAGCAGACCCATGCCAGCCACGTGACCACAGAGCCCTGCAAAGCAACAGAGATTTCACATTATTTATTTGTTTCTCCTACATTTAATGTTGCAAAGGGCCCTGACATGGAGGGAGTAGACAATTTTTAGCCTCTCTCTGAGGCTTTGGACTAAAACTCTTGCCCTTCTGCCATCACCCTGCTTACAGATGGCACTGACCCTTGGGGGAGCAAAAATTCAGAGTCTTAACTGGGACTCCTTCAGGGCTGGTTTTTGGGCTTGTGGTCTATTTTTTGGGCTTGTGGTCTATTTTTTTTGCCTCAAGGACAATAAAATATTATCCAGAAAAATTAACCTAATTTCCAGAAAACACAAAGGCAGCAGTAAGTCAGGCATAACAGTCCTGGAGACATTTGGAAAGATATGAACATTTATTTCTTTGCATAAGTGCTACAGCTTTCAGTTCTTTCTTTATTCTTTATTCTTTTTGGTTAATTTATTTGCAGGATTATTGCAGCTTTGTCTTTGCTTGATAAATAGTGGGCATTTCTGTGGCTTGGACTACAGCAACATTCTGAGGGCCTTTAACAGGACCTGACCCCTGGAACAGGAACATAGCTTGTCCGCATATTTTCTTTTCTGCAGAAGTTTAATTTTCTGAAACTTAGCTCCTGGCTTCTCTATTTTCTGTGTGACTGTTTCCTTTAAGGCTCAACAGTTTTCTACCCATTGAAAGTGTACCAGATTGACTAATGGAAAAAGTGTCATGATTCTGAAGAAGTATTTCCAAAGCATGTATATTCTTGTTTGACTCACAATGTTTCTCTCAGTGGGAGAGTTACTGTGCTTAGAAGAACACGTTACCAGTTATACATACCAGTTAGTCAGGTATCCTGGTGATTACACGAAGCTTTTTAAAGGAACGTTATGCCTTTCTGTGCAGTTTTGACTTGCTTTTATGTACTTTTTGGGCAGCTTGCTCCTACTTTTTTTTTATCCCCCAAACCGCACCATTGTTTTCAAGAGTCTTAGAAAATTAGATATGAATGTTTTGATTTTATTCTTCCTGCTCAATAATTATACACTTCTCTCTCTATTTTTGCTTTCTTCATATTTCAGTGTGATTAATGTACAGCAACACAAAAATAAATATTGCAATTACTGAAAATGCAGTTCTGGGGTACAGTTTCCAGAGATCAAAAAAAGAAAGACCCACAAAGAAATGGAGGTTTGATTTTTTTCACTTCTTGGCAGGCAAGGCAACATGTGGAATCAAACATATAGTTAGGATCTAGCTCAAATGGTAAGCCACAGCCTTCAAGAAGGAGCTGCATGGACGTGTTCTGCCCAGTGCAGTCCCAGAGAGGAATTCTTCCCTAGTGTGGCTGCAGGGAAACCCAGGGTTCTGCTGTGCTGTTAAAAGGCAGGACGCGACTTTTTTTGAGTTTTTCCCACCCTTGCCATTTTCTGTGGGTGGGCAGGGATGCGCTCTGCTCCCTCACCTCCTGCAGGCGCTGTGTGCTTTTCTCTGCCCGCAGCTGCCCCCGGAGCTGCCCTGGCAGCTGGGCTCGGTGGGCTCGGCAGCAGCCCCGTGCCCTGGCTCCCACTGCGCCTCCTCACCGAGGCTCTGCCTGGCCTCTGACACCCGGAAAGCTGCAGACGTTGTTAGAAAAGACTCCTCTCTTTGCTCTGTTTTGCCCTCCTTGGAATAAACAAGGATCCTATACTGTGGGCAGGCTGCCCAGAAAGGCAGGCAGGCTTGGAAAAGGAGACTGAGGCTTTGTCTTTAACACTTTCTAAGGAAAAAGAAAAGATGTTTTCTTTACTTTGGAGCAAATAATGGGCATGTGATAAATCAGCATGAGAGAATGGGTATGGCAGTTTTACTGCAAGAAAAACTCAGTGGGGAAGAGCTCTGCCTCTTCCTCTTGTCTCCAAACACTCTTTCAGGTTAAACTCATTTATTCTGTACTAAATTTGCAGGGTGTTATCTATACAGCCGTTTTGGGTTTTTTAAACTCTGGAGAATTAATTCAAGTGAAGAGCCCCAAGGTGTAAAAGACACCATTTTTAACAACAACAACAATAATTCACAAACAAACACACAAACCCAAACAAACAAGAGCGGAAAATCCCAAAGAAAAAAACCAAAAACCAAACCGAAATAAAACTCTAAACTTTGTGTTAGACTGGATGTTGCTCATCTGAAGTTCTTCCATCACAGATTACTCTTGTGTTCTACAACAGCCGCATACATGAAAGCACTTCCCTCCTTTAAGTAATGAAACCATGAGACGTTTGTGGTATACAGCTCTTATGTAAGTCAGGGTGAGGGTATAACTAGAGTTAGATACAGGATGAGTAGAAAGAAGTTGTAGGAGATTCTCCTTGAGTGACAGTGTGGGGGTGTGGAGAAGGCCTAAGCTTCTCCATTTGCAATAGCACTGGGGAGAACAGCAGTGGACAAAAGCAATTATAAGAGAGAACAATGAGCAAGACTCAGCAGGGACCCCCAAATGTGTTTTACCTGACACCTCTTACGTGACATGTGCAGGTAGTTACACAGGCTTCTGAAGGTTAATGCCACACCCTGAAATTCCCTTTTAATAACAGTAAGTATCACACACAGATAAAATCGGCTGTGCGCCATCATTCTTTCCATCCCCTCTGGGAAGAGAGTATGAAATCTGTCCGGGCTGGCATCCATGCAGCTCATTCTCCCTTCCATCATCCCCAGGCTCATTGTGCCCACACCTCCCTAATGTGCTAGAATTGGCTTAATAATGATCTTGACAAAATAAAATTAAGTAAGCGCAAAACCACTAAAGTTATTATAGAGAGTGACTTTGTAAATCACGTTTAACTTCATGCCATGCCAAGAGATAATCCCCAGCTAAATCCAGCCTCAACTGAAAAGAAATATGCAACTAATTCAGCTCACTGTACTTTAGATCTCAACAGCAGAGTAACTAAAACTACTAACCACTATTTTAGAACTTTGTCCTCTCCCAGGCTATTTTAGCATGCGATGATCTGGGTAATCACCCTTAAAATCTATTTCAACTTACAGGCACAGATGATGTTAAAGTAAAAAAATACATTTCTTTCAGAAGTCTCTCTTCTGCCAAAGGGTTTAGATGATCTGCCTGATCCACCACTGTCCCAGTGAGCATACAGAGGTGGAAACCAGTATTGTCTTCATTGCAGAACAAGAAGATGCAAGGGTATTCAACTGACAGAAGCTGTGATTAAGTTGTGATGAAATAAATTCACATTTAGTTGTAAGATCAAACCCTGAGTAACTGTAAAATCATTATAACTGTTGAATTAATTGAATTTTTGTTCATTTTCATCAGCTGAGACTGACTGGAGCTGAACTTTTCTCAGAATTGACATTTTGGTGGGCAGGAAAATAGCCACCCCTAAAAGCGAGGTGTGCCTGTGGATTTCCCATGAGCCCAGTACAACGCCAATTGTGCACCAAATTTAAAGACAGACAGGGAAATGAGCCAATCAAAAGTGAACTTCGTCTCAGTAGGATATACATTTGCACAGGACTGCCCAGGAATTGCTCTCTTTTGTTTCTGGCCTTGAACAGGTACAGATGCGGGCTGTGCTCTTGGCCTGGCGTTCCCCCTGCAAGGCCACAGAGGCCCATGGGAGGGAAAAGGCCGAGCCGGGCTGGGCCATGCCGGGAGCCCCTCCTGAGGGAGCTGTCCTGGCGGGGAATGGGGAGGATGGAAAGGAAGAGCGATGCCCTGTGCCCTGGCCCAGTTTTCCCCCAGTGTCCTGTAGGGGGAGATTGGGTCCTGCCGGGCCAGGCTGGGAGAGAGCCCCCCCGGAGGGAACTGTCCCAGCAGGGAGCAGGGGGAACAAAGAGACGGACTGGCCCCAGGCTGGCAGAGAAGAATTCCCCCCCCCCTCTTCCAAGTGTGGAGAATCTCCTGTTCCTCCCAGCTGCGGCTCCAAGGACATCTTATCAGAAGAGCCAAGTTTACTAGCAGAAGTCCCAGAAAATGAGGTTTTAACTGCTTCTCGCCCAGATGGACCTTTTTAAGGCATGCATCCTACTCAACTGAAAGGGAAGTAGCTTAAAGAAGATAAAAAGACAGGGCTTGAGACCTAATGTCAAGGAAAAGACAGGAAAAAATTCTAAGTGGGAAGGAAAAATGAAGGAGTGGGCCAGGTTTAGCATGGACTTCTCTTACAAAGCCATAGAGAATGGACTGGATTGCTTCTATAACATATAGAATACTTCTTAAGGAGATGTCCTAGTCCTGTGAGGGGTGCTAATGAAGCACTGAATTTTGTCATCCTCGGCCCCAGGGACAGCCAGAAATGGGGAGTGTTGGAGCATTGATTGTTAATGTCCCCAGCCCCAGGGACAGCCAGAGAGGGGAGTGCTGAAGCACTGATGTAATGATATCCCCGGCCCCAGGGATGAGAGATAACTGTTCCTTAGGATGAAGATAGAGCTAATGAGGAGAATTTTTACTTTAGGCTAGGAAAAAGACATTCTTAAACTGCACCCTAAAAGCTGATACAGCCCATGGGCAGTTGTGAGAGGCCTGTCCCATGGGGGGGCGATGTCTCATAATGGTAAAGACGCGAGCGAGACATTTGTGAACTGTGCAGCCACAAGAAGACTGGTATTCTTGTAAGGAATCTATAGCAAAACAAGAGAGGCTCCACTCTTCCTGTTGGATTGGGGAAATGATTGTTCAAAGGGTGAATTAACTGAAAATCCTAAGTTTTATCTTTTTACGTAGTCAGTAAAAGAGTGAACAGTCAGTGGGGGGAGGATAGATATTTTTAAAATTTCCTTCTAGTTTCTAGTTTCTTTCATTTCTTTTTTCTTAGTATTAGTTAATAAAATTTTCTTCTCTATGCTTTAAATTTAAGTAATTGTGCTCCTTTTTTAGTCCTATCTCACAGCAAAAATTGAAAAAAATATATTTTCATGGGTACACTAGCCCTTGGCTGGTGTCAAACCATGACACTGAGTAATCTTCAGCTCTCTGTTACTAGCATAATTAGTAATTTGCTTTTCCATGCATCTTGCAGTGTTTCTATCCATTTATTTATGTGGAGTTCCTTGTTTTTTGTAGCTTGAACATGAAGCAGGAATCCTGCACCAATTCTTGCTGAATCAAAGCTCAATGCATATACTACCAATCACTTTTCTCACAAGAGTGCTTAAAATAGCATCTTCAGCCCATCATAGCTCACTGGGAAATCTGTCAGCAAATTTCACATTTCTATTATTTACAAGACCAATTTTAGAACCAATTTTTTAGAAAAAAAATCATAGCAATGATAAAGCACCAGGTGAAGACAGGTCAGTACTTCGAATGTTTTTATAATGAAGTGCCAAAATTTCGGAGTGAATTCACTTTTAGCATATTATCTTGAATTTGTTTTCCACAAACATTTGGTCGATTAAAATGTTGATTGACAGCAGTATTTACACTTCATTTCTGACAAAGCTGCATATGGAAGTATTCATGGCTAATGAGTTTGCATTAGCATGAGCAATTACTCTTGCTAGAAATGTTCACACATTTCTGAGTTTAGGAGAGCAGGTAAATCCCTCCATATTGTGGGCAGTATTAAACTGCATGCTTCCACCTCAAAGACTTCCTTTGTGCACTGTTTAAATTCATCTATTGACATCAAGACCCCAGAACTGAAGCTGTAATGAGACTGGGGGAGGTGGAGACTGGGACTAAGCCATATGACTTCCTGACTAGTAAGCTTAAATAGCTGACACCATGCTGTTGCACAGAAACTTCATAAAAATGTAAACGCAAGTGGTTAAAAATTTCTAGTAATACATCTTGAGAAAAATCACAAGTGCTTGTACATGTGCTATAATTAGGGAGCAGCCATTATTTAGTCACTTCTGTCAAATATTACTTTAAAATCAATCCAGTCTAGCACTGGATTTTTTTTTCTTTTTAGACCAGACTGCAGGCATCCTGGTTAATATCAGAAGATAAAGGACTTCTGACATGCTCCTAAAAGAGAAAAGTGCAAAAAATTCCTCAACACCTATGAGACTAGACATCTATTAGTAACAAGTTAGGTAGCTCTAATGCCTTGACTAGTCACTGTGTTGAAGGGAAAGTCTGATTTAAATCATAGAATTGTTAGAATTGGAAGGGACATCTAGTTCCAACCACCCTGCCATGGATAGAGGTGCCACTCACTAGACCAGGTTTCTCAGGGCCCCATCCAACCTGGCCTTGAATCCTTCCAGGATGGGGCATCCACATCTACTCTTGGCAACCTGTGCCAGTGCCTCACTATCCTTTGAATAAGGAATTTCTTCCTAACATATTTTCTAAATCTCTCCTCTTCCAGTTTAAAAACCTTCCCCCTTGTCCTATCACTATCTGTCCCTGTAAGAATTCATTCTCCCTCCTTTTTTATAAGCCCTCCCTGAAAGTATGGGAAGGTTGCAATGAGGTTATCCCAGAGCCTTCCCTTCTCCAGGCTAAACAATGCACACACACACCTCCTGGAATAGTTTTCTGGGTTCTGTAGCACTGTTCCAACCACATTCTGAAGGGTGTCTTAGACTCCCTCCCAGCACAGCACAACACTGAGGTGGTCAGAGTGGTGCTGCTGAACTGACTCACTCTTGAGAGGGCAGCCAGAAACCAGACACCGTCTGAAGAAGTTTTAACTGATGTGGAGAACTGTCTGACTTCAGTTGGAAACCAAAGTAAAAAATAAAATGAGACTACAATAACTTGCTGTGCCTGTGAAATTGGAAGGTTTAACCATGCATTGCAGATATGTCATTATGAAGTATGACTTCATGGTTCTTTGTGGATGTGTCCCTCGGGGACCAAACGACTCCATAAAGGTTGTTTCACATTTGGTTGACTTTGAGCAAACCTATAAAATCTATAACTGCTATGACAGTCAGTGTAAGAAACATACATCATGAAGAATGTATTTATGTCCTTACTATCCTCCTGGGTTTTTCCGAATTTCAAGTAAAAAGACAATAAAAAACAGGAGTTTTTATACAGACATATTTTTGGTGTAATTTTGTGTTCCAATCCTAGGGATAGGCATCAGCACACAGATTATTGCATCATAATTTTGAGGTCCTAATAATAAACATGCATAAATTATTTTTTAAATACAACAGTAATTAGGCACCTGAACAATGTATGCTGCTATAAAACAAAGAGTCTTGTAGGCCATAAAAAAACTTCCCTTACCCCCATATGCTTGTTCAAAGAAAATTAAATTCATAATCTCTAGATACGGCTTTGAAAAATTTATGCCAATAAGGACGCAGGATCTGAAGATAGGAAGGATTCAGAAAGAGAAATTAATAAAAACCCCAATCTAATAATTCTGCCTGGACTCTGAACATTCTGCTAATAAGCAAAAGAATTACTAACTGCTGGCTGGATGCTGCTGACTTGTGCTTCATCTGCCACCATATTATTATTATTTTGCCTCAAGCATTGCTGTGGAGCTCACTTTAGCTAATGATCATTCAACTAACAGTCTGTCAGCCTTAATATCTACGGGAAACAAAATGGAATTTGTCCCCACACTATTAGCCATGCTTTCTAAACACACTTCCTTTGGCCATTTGTATTGAACATTACATTTAGTGCCTACTCTACTATATGCCTACTGGATATGTGAAATAAAGAAAAATTTTATAGAGCAGTACGTAGAAGTCTATATAAGCTTCTTTGGCACACCCTTGAAATACAAAACCAGATCAACTCAGATGATTGCTCAGTTTTTGGAGTAAATGCAAGAGATGAGAAGCAGTGGGTCAGTAGACTGGCAGCCAATAATGATGCCAATTTATTGAAAGATTCAATTTTTGCCTGAGGTCATCTAATTACATGTATTGTAACTGCAGTGAGGTTTAACACAAGGGCAATTAAAGCTTCCATTTTGGGGAGGTAAAAAAGTCTAACTCCGGGATGAATCAAAGGGGAGGAGAGACAGCTGGGGTAAAATCAGCAAGGGCTCCTGATCTGTGAGTCCCTTAAATGTGGCAGGGATTAATATTGCTAGCAATTGCCACCCTAACCACCACTGTCCCCAAAGAGATGGGTACTGAGCTGTGCCAGGAGAAAAGCTGGCTGCCTTTAGTCCCCAGAGTGAGCTGGGAAGACTCAGGAGCCTGAGTCCTTGCTCTGCTCTGCTGCATTCACTACAGTGCTGCTGAGATGACCCCTTTCTTATGGCAGTGAATTAATCTGTGAACTGTCAGGAAAGCATAAGAAAAGGGAACTGGGGAAAGCAAGCAGTGGGTTCCTTTCAGGGAAGCTATTGTTGAGTCAGAGTCAGTCCCTCTAGACTATGTTTCTCTATTCCACAAATAGCTTTGCATTTAGGGGAAAAAAAAAAAAAAACAACCTGGAAAAGTGAAATGACTATATCTTGTTTTCACCACTGTTTTTCCATTTCTGAACAGAATTATCACTTTCTCCCTCTCCGGTCACTTGTTCAATTGGTCAAATTTCACCTCATTAGCTAAGAAAATGAGATGTCCTTGAGATTTACTGGTTCTTTTCAATTGTTCGGTGGCAGAGACAGGAATCTTCCCTCGTGATGTGGACTCAGAAAAGCTTGAGTTTAGGACCTCCTGACAAAACACCCAAATGAAGTTCTAGGAAGCTTATGAACATTTAGGGAACTTCACTTAATCTAAAACATGGCTTAAGGAGTAAACACTCACTGCAAGGCAAGTGTAAGGCTTATTGTCTACACCTCAGATCTGCTGTTTGTCAGCATCCAAGGTTGAGGTCCTGAGTATTTAGATATTCCCACTTTGAACCTAGTGAAAATACAGTCAGTTCACTGATACCTGTTCAAGTTTTGCTCAGAATAACAGATTTAATTTTTCATTAGATGGAAGGTAATCACCCAAAGTGCTTGGAAAGGGTTGAGTGCTAAATAGGTAGGCATATTAATTCTCTAATTCTATTAATTCTTTAATTAGCTTCATTTCATCATATGCTACTTCCTTATACCTGCCCCACAGTCTTAAAAAACACCTCACACCTGCTGCCACGTTTTGCTCAGTACCAGTCTTCCACCAAAGGCAGTTTGTACCCTACAAAGAAGATTCCTACAGAACCTTACTTTAATCTCCTACATATATTTTGTTATATATTTTACATTATGCTCTGTAGGTATGTATTTTACTGGTGTAGCTTCAGAGCTGAACATTTCAGGAATAAAGACAATCTCTGAGAGACAGGATGGTATATATAAGCACCCAAATGCTGTTCTGTGTGCAGTTGCTTATATCACATGCTTTAGGAAAGATGCAGATCATCTGGAAAAACCCCGGGGTAGGCAAGAAGAGGAGTTGTGAGAAAAGTGGGGTTGTTTAGTCTAGAAAATGGGGGATGTGAGAAGCCTTTCAATATTTAAAACATTATTGCAAAATAACCTGAATTAATAAATTCCCATGTGACTGAAGATAGGGAAAAAAGCAACCATTTATGCGACAGCATGAAAGATTTCAGATGACCTTTTGGAAAATCTTTCTAATGGTTAAGGGCAGTCCAAGACCAGAATATCCACTGGGGAAGTAGTGGAGTATTCAACTGAAGTAGTAAAGGATAAATCCACTGCTTTTATAGGGATCTTGACATCAGATTATTAACAGTTTAAATAAGTCTCTCCATGACCTCCATCTCTCACCACTCAGAAAAGCAACTGCCTTTAGATGGGACCTTCTGAGACAGACACACAAGTGAGTCTTCAGCACAACAAACTGACCATTGCTGAAGCAGGCCAGGCCCTCTTTCCATTTACTGCTTCTGTGAGGCCAAACTATGGACTTTTCACTTTTTTCTTAAGTGGAGAAACAATTATTCCAGTATTCAGGTGGGAAGTGGCTTGCTCAGCTGGTTAGTAAACACTGCTAACTATTCTGCAGCTTTGAAGTCTTGAAAACTATATATTCACACTATACTGGGCATTAGACACCACATCAGAGGCTTGAGGAAATTGAAACAAATGAAAAGCAAGTTTTTGCTTTATAAATCATATGCAAAACCATCTGAGTATTCAGAAGTCCTTCTGGGTTTTCAGAGAAGTTGTCTCAAGTTAGATCTTTATCTTTGAGGTTTTCATAAAATCTGAAATAAGAAAACGTTTAATGTAATAGCAATCAGGTAGAGCACTCAAGAGTTAACATTATTTGAATGCTTTCCTCAACCTCAAACCACCAGTGTTAACTTCACAGAAGACTGATACAGTCTTTTATTCATTGAGAAGGTCCTTTGTTTAAACAACACATGAGGTTACAGATGTCAGGAGGTGAAAACATTCAGCATCTCAACACTACAACTGTCAGAATAGCAAAAGACATAGGAGCTAGTCCTGCTACAGTGGAAAGCAGGACAGGGGTATTTTGTCAATGAATGAAGGTCCTGGAGAAAGCTTAATTGTGTGCAAACTTTTTGAGGCATGAAAGGTATTAATTTTAAACAGTAAATGGCAAACTAAACACAAGATTAAATATAGGGCCTTGTAAATCACTATATTTGTAACTTTATATTAACATTATAAAAATAAAATTATTGCTAAATTGTGTCATTCTTTCTCAGTATGCAAATTCAACTGAATAATATAGTATTTTCCCTGGTGGTTAGGTTGTTCATACACACACTTCTATTGTAGTAGTAATTACTGTTTTCAACTCCAGCAATTGCAAGGATTATAAATGTTTTCACTTTTTACATCCTTTTCTCTGGAAAATTAGCTGAAAATGATGGACACACACATTTTTACACTGAATAAAATTTTCCTCATCTTAGAAAACATCTTCATTGTACAGGAAAGAATATATATTTTTTTCATATTAGGACAATAATAATATTTTTAAAATCCATTTGCATTTTAAAGGAGTGATGTGGACAGTTGAGGAAAAAAAGGAAATTTGAGTCTGTATTTGTCTTTATGGTAACTGCTGTTCTTCCAAATATAAACAAAATGGAACTTACAGCAGAATAGGGTACTTAGAGCCCATTAGAATCTTACTCGCTATTTCATTGGTGTTTTTTAAAATAAAGTTTATAAAAAGGAGCACCTACTTGAATTTTCAAATTTAAAGCAAAAAGCGCTTAGAGTTAACTGTTAGTGCATATAGGATTCTTGACTAATATTGTAAATAAAAGAGTTACATTTTTTCCTGCTCAAAAGGAAGTAGGTGCATTCTTTCTGACATTCTCTAGCCATCTCGCTAGTCCCTGCTATGCTCTGACTTATAATCAGTATAATTTGTGGAGCAACCAATATTTCCATGTTTATGACAAAATGACATATTGTGTGCAAAGCATCTGTATCAGCATGGCAGTGATCAATTTGCTTGGTTGCTCTGTATCACAAGTAGGGAACACATCACAGAAATAAAGAAGGACATTCACACACAGGTGGAATCTGCTAGTCAGGGAATAGCCATAGTAACAAGCTTGTGTGAAACTTATTCTGTTTGATTTCCTGCTTCCAGGGACCCACTTAGTTTGGTATACTTAGACACTCTGCATCTCCACTTGTCACTCAAGCCACCATCTTCTCCTACTCCCTGTAACCCCTTCCCGCTTCCTATGTACCCCCACATATCTTCAAATCCCTTCTATTTCAAAGAGTTTGAACAACCTCTGATCCTTCCCCTTCTGCTTTGAGCATGTCCCAGCTCCACAGTATGTGGGCTGAGAAATGCTGGCCTGCTAAAAGGTTATGTCTACATCCTATTTTGAAGACAGATGCAAGTTTGCTTCAAGCTGGTGGGAAGCGAGCCAGTTTGGATGCAGAGGCCACGTGACTGCATTATCAGCATAATGCAGAGCTTGATGCAATAAGCCCAATGGAGTAACTGAATATATTAGCTGAGCTTCAGTCAGTGCAGAGCTCAAGCAAAGCAAGCTTACATCTGTCTGCAATCTGTCAGGCAGCTCCATATTGTGCCTGAATCGCAAAATTCCCCCTTCAGTCTTAATAGCCCACACACAAACTGAAGCAGGGACAGAAAGCCGTTCTGTTCACTCTCTACAGATGAATTTGCTGATACTGGGCTTCTGTCAGAAAGGGCACACCTGCATGGAGCTCCACTCCACTGTGGTGCCATTTCTATCATAGGAACCAGGTCTACATTTGCCAGAAAGATTTTGTACTCCATGTCTATATTTACATTTGTTCAGTTACCAGTTAGAGATTATTTTCTGCACTGCTACCTGTCTCCACCCACTGAGAATCAGCTTGAGAGCCGCGAAACATTTATTACAAAAAAAAGATTTGCAATTCTCTTTCCTTTTTTGGTCTGTCCAAAAGCAGAACAGTTCTGATAAAATAAGACTCACAAAAAAGCACTACTTGCTTTCAGTGGTCCAGAACTGCTTAGGATGAAACCCACAGTTAGCCAATTTGAAACACATCAATAGAAAATAAAGGGACTGTTAATCCTTAGGACCATATACCCCTGGGACACTTTACATGCTAACTTTCCCAAAGTCCATTTTCAATGTTACATCTATTGATCATAAAGACTGGACACTGTTATACGGCCACCTGCCACATACCCTGGCTATTGAAGGCCTTTCTTAAATAAAACTTGAAGACCCCTGGCTTAGAGTTCTCTGTGCACAAGCATTTTCTCTTTTCTTTTCCTCCCCCAAGGAACCCCTGATATAAAATATATTTTAAATATTAATATTTATTTTTAAATATATAAATATATTTATTTATAAATATAATGTTTATTTTATATAAATAAATTATCATAAAAATGTCTTCCTCCAGGAGGCACAGCCCTAATACCTGCATCTCCCTGAAGTGACTGCCTAATACTTAGGTTACTGCACTGATCATACCAAAGTCTTGATCCCTTTTTCCATGTTGTTCTCAAATATATCTGTAAATTCTTCTCTTAAGTCATGGAAATCATCTTGGAGAAGTATTCATTATCCATGCTTCTTTGTTCTGTAGGAAATGCAGGTGTTCTTCAACAGAGTGTCTAGTTTCTCACTGGAGCTATAGAGATTATTAACCCTTAAGCAGCACCCAAATTCAGCATAATTAAGACAATGAGAAGATGCAAACAGGTTTCCAAGAACAGAAATCCACTACAAAATCTAAGGTACAGCTTTGCCCCTCTCCCCATGCCTCCAGAAACATGCAGAGCAAGTTATTCCAGGCTGGAACAAACCACACAACCATCTTCAGGCTAAAGGAGAGGGTGACAGGACCAGCATGTCCCTGGCTCGATGGTACCTGCTTTTCTTTCATGAATCCTGACCTCATTTAACCTTCTAACGCGGAATTCATGACCTGGCTTGCAGGCATGTGCATCTGGCTTGACTGAATTTCCATCGTGTCAATCTGCTTCTCAAGTCCTCACAGTCAGCAAAGAATACTGGTGACACCTGAGCGGAAGCAAAAATGGCAAAAAATACTCCAGGCCATTTTGCAGCAGGAAATTATTTCATATTTTGTTTTGTTCAAAAGGCCTGACAGAAAGTCTTTCCCAAGAAACGTCTCTGTCTTAAGCATCTCACTAGTTAAACACAAATAGTTTAAGCATGAAATAATTGCAAATATTTTTTTTTATTAAAAACTTAGACATCTGAATACTTGTGTTTTATTGACAAAAAAATCTGTTCAGTCTAATGCTTGGGGTGGAAACAGGCAGCTCCTGACAGAATTGCTCTTGAAGTATCATCCTGTGACTATTGCTGATAACCCATTTGGTGTGTAGGCAATGCTTAGGGCTTGCAGAGCTGGGCTAACTAACAGTGTCTTGCAGTCAGCTTTTTGGGCTGGATCACTTCTTCTTCACTGTTATCCCAGCTCTGCAAGCCCTAGGAGAGCTCTGTGGCATTGCCTACACACCAAATGGGTTATCAGCAATCTGTCAGGCAGCTCCATATTGTGCCGACTGCTTATCCCTGCAGCTCCTGCAGAGTGAGATGACACCTGTGTGTGTATCCCCCACAACTCCCCACAGGCACCTACCAAATTTCCCAAGCGTGGAGAAAGACACTGGCATTCACCAGACACAAGGCATGGTGGCACGAGGAGAAGGAAAGATTCTCCTCAGGAGCAGAAAGCAAATGAGGTACATGGTTGCAGCCATAAGCTTTAATGCTCACAGGAATCAACCCAACGTTTTTTGGCCTGGCACAAAACCTCATCTGTCTTCTGCTTGAGAACTGTGGTACAGGCAATGAATCAGCACTGCCGTTGTCACAATGCCCAGGTGCTACAAAATTGTTCTCCCAGGCCTGCTTGGGGTGTGCTGAGACAGCTGCTTGACCAGAAATTAATACTGCTTCAGCAAATGCCTGGCCAGGAGCTCTCCATTGGGCTCCAGCTAGGAGGAGACTTTTCTCGCATCTGGGCATATTGATGGTCTTTTGTTCTCTCTCCCTCAGCAATCCCTGACCTTGCTTGGCTGTAGGAACTCACTGTGGCTCACACTTGCTCACTAGTGGCACTAAAGCAGCCGTGTCTTTTAGACACGTGTTTGACTGCCTTATTGCACAGCCCCTCAGCCTGTCTTTGGAGAGATCGGTGCCACAGTGGAGAGGGGCACTTCATCATGCCTGTCTGCAGCTCCAACAACAAGAATTCCCCCCCTTTCTCCCCACGAGCTTCCAGCTTCCTCCTCCCTGCCTCCCTTGTGAACCACAGACTCTGAATCAAAAAATCCCCATTCCCTGGGTTCAGAAGCCCTTTCAGGGCTGCACCAAGGGACAACTGCTGTGTTTCCCTTTCTACCTGCCATGGTCTCAGCTACAGCTGCTCCTAAGCTACCATGACCTAGGAGGCCATCTCACAGCCACAGCTCCCTGCCTCAGCACTGTGCTGTGTCTGCTTTACAAGCCCCTTTTCAGCCATCAAGTTTTAGTCAAAATTTTCTACTACAGGTTGCAGCTTCTTCCAAATGCTGGCTCAATTACAAGAAGTGGGTTAGCCTTCACCAGCCTTACTCACTGTTAACCCTCCCTGACTCATGCTCCAGTTCAGGGAGTTCAATCCTGTCATGCTCTGATGACATTTTATTTTAAGTGCATCAATATTTTGAGTGGAAGGACCTACTTTTAAGTTAAACGGAAAGACGGGAGGAGTTAAGGTTCTTCCCAGCTAAAAGACCAACTTTGATACACCCAGGGATCAAGGAGATGAAGCCTCTTCAGCCAAGGATCTCAAAGAATTGAAAGCATGAAATACGCCATGTTTTTTAAAGCAAAAGATGAAATCAGATATAGAATATCTTTTTGTCAAGAAAAGGGGGGAAAAAGCCATTGGAAAGGAATATAGACTTCAGCAAATGAATAGGCTTATGAAAAATGTGGTTAGGACTAGGCAAGGAGACACAGAGCAGGTGGATAGGAATAATCACTAGAGAAAGCTGTTTCACAGCATCTGTAGCAGAGTAGAAAAGACAGACCTGCTACTCCACTGTTGATTTAGGCCACGCCAAATCTGAACTCTAATGAAACTGTCATTTTGGCAATATCTATATCTTGTAACAAGGAGTCCTATGTGGCAATTATGTACTCGCCCTTTATTTTCACAATTCCCTATTTTTAAATTTATTTTGTTGCTATTAGTTTGACCACCCCTAAATTGCTGCTGCTCTGGCATTCAGTGCAGAAGTGCCCTGTGAAATGTCTCACTCACTGCCCTTTCTTCCCAAGGCCATCATTATGGTTTGCCTCCCAGGTCTGCAAATATGCCAGCAGCTCCTGAAGTTTTCTCCCAACCACAAATTCCAGTGACACCATCTCTGCAGGCCACAGTCTCTCTCACACTTGACATAAACTCAGATCAACAAATCCACCCCATAAAGCACAGATAATTATACTCCTCTACTGCCAGGAAGCTCTAGTACATCCTAGTGAATCAAATGTGGAACAAACCTAGATCTTTGCCAACAGGTGCAATCTTTGTCTCTGTAGATGTCTTGCGGGCATCTTCAGTTGGAGTGCGAATGTCCTTGGGACTTTCTTGGTGCACCAGAAGTTTGTCTCAGGCGCCCTTTCATGGTTATTGGGAGAGAAAATTTTTTGAGTTGCGACAAAAAAAGGGTGAGTTTGGTTCTATCTCCATAGAGCCTCACTCAGCTGCATTTGGATACAACCAAGGTACAAATTCCTTTCAAAATCATTAAGCTGCATTATCAGTGGGACAAAGCTTACCTGAAAGTAAAGAACTTATTCTGCAGTGAGATAAAAAGAATGTACTGTCATGGAGAAATAAATGGTTAAAGGATAGGACACAAAGGATAAAAGTCCTTGGAGGAAGATCGCCAGTGCAGTTCTACTGGGCTCTATTACATGTTGTTATTATTATATATTATATACAGTGTATTCCCACAGGAATGCACTGATTGATCTAGTCCTAAGTGACTTGGAAAGTGGGATGAGGTAAAGGAACAAAGTTTGCTGATAATAATGAGTTATTCAAAGAAGTAAATTTAGAGCCAACTGCTAAGAGCTGCAGAGGGGTATCATAATGCAGAATGATTTGGAAATAAAAATGCAGTTGAATTCAATATTGATAAATGGAAAGTAATGCACATGGGAGAAATAGCCCAACTATACATATGTCATGATAGTCACCAAAGTAGCTGTTACTACCAGGGAAAGCAATCTTGAGGTTATTATAGAGAGGCCTATGAAAATGTCAGCTCAGTGCTCAGCAGCATTTTAAAAAGCAAACCAAATATTAGGAAAGAAATTAAGACCAAATCAGAAAATAGCATGAAGTTGCTGTACAGATTTACTATGTGACTGCACTTAAATAGTGTGACTTCTTCTGTCCCCATCCTCCCAGATCAAAGAAGTGTGTGGGGAAAAAGACAAAGATGCTGCAAAATCTTGTTTTGGTGTGAGAAATAGTCAGCAAGATCAGGAATCTTTGTCTGGGAGAAGAGAGAACCAGGGAGGGTGCTAAACATCTAAATAATTATAAGTGCCTAGAAGGAAGCAGATGGAGAGAAAGTGTTCACTGTCTTCCAATATAGCATTAAATGGAACCAGTAGAGGTAGTTTCAAATCAAGCAAAAGGAGGTAACTTTTCAAACTACAGTTCAGCTGTATAACTCATTGCCCCAGGAGGCTCTGGGCACAAAAAGTCTCTGTGGGCTTAAAAGACTCACAAAAAGTGAATCTGTTGGGAATTCCTGGATACGGAGACTCAGAGTTTTCCAAAGACACACACCCTGGGAGTGTGACAGAGGGGTCTGGCAATATGGCTGTGTCTTGCTCTGTTTCTCCATCCCTTTTTCTGCTGTGCATCCATTATTGCCCAGAGCTAATGAGCTGTGGTGGACCCACTACAAAAGTTCTGGTGTTTTATGGTTGTCCCCTTAAAGGATCACAGTAAACTCACTATTTCCTCCTTTAAAATGAGTGTGGCAAACTCAGTTCTGATGCCTATTTTATGCTGGAATAAAATATAATTTGGTCTAAGTTAGAAGGGATGTGTAAGCTGTGTGACTGGGATTAATTTGGAATTCAGTGGGTGTGTGAATGATGATATACCCACCAATGGAACAGATGGTCTGGGCAGCAGAAAAAATAACCAGATAGATATAAAATAAAGCAAGCTCCTTCCAGGCAAGTTCTTGTCTTCATTTCACCTAAATAAACCTGAAACAATTTCATTGAAAGGACCAAGCTGTTTACCTCTTTCACTTGAGTTATATCTTTTTTCTTTGCCTAATTTGGACTCACACTGGGATTTACTTGCTGGAAATTCATCTTCTTTCCCCAGCTTGAATTTGGGTCCTTATATTATTAAATCTCTTGTTGAATCTCTCGTACAGTGTCCATAGAGCATCATCTAGACTGACCTCCAAAAAGCTGAAATTAGTCTTGCATGAATTTCTCCTCAGCCCTGTGCATCCTGGGGGTGGCATCTGGAATGAAGAGATCTTGAGGCTGATGAGGCAGGAGTGATACTTATGTCTGTGCAGGCATCGCTTGGCACAATGGGCAAGCAGAAAGTCTGAAACCTACTTAACTTAAGCTAAATCAGTCTTGAAATTGTTGAACGACAGCAAAGGTATCAGTCCTTAAAAAAAAACTACAACCCTACACTGCAGTGAAAATACATCTCTAAGAGATGCATCTGCTGTCTCTCCTTTTCTTCTCTTGCCCTTTCCGTGCACCCCACATAGCTCTTTGTGCTGTGGCTGTACTGGTGTCCGAGGTGGACCACACAGATAATAGCCAGCGTTGCATAAGGAATTTACCAGATATGTCCCAAAGCAATAAAATTGTTGTATGCCCTTAAGTGACAGCAAGATAAATAATGACAATATGATAAACAAAAGTGTTCAGATTTTAAAAGCAATACTAAATCTGAGAGCTCCCCATCTGAACTTATCCCAGAATAATATTTTCCACATTGCAGAATACAGTTTTCTCTGTTTTCATGTAATCTGATAAACATAGTTTCTGTTATCCTATACCAACTTTAAGTAATAAGAGGCTGATTTGGTTGCAGGAAAAAGAATGAGTCATCCAGCTTAACAAAAACACTGCATTCTTGTAAATGTATCCTGTATATCTGTTTACTTCAGCAAACCGATGATATGATGATGCTATATTGTTTCCAAGCAGAAACGGTTTCCAGATCTCTGTGTGGGTGCATAGGTAGTGGGTGGATATAATAAAAACCTCTCTGATGTATTGTATTCCTCTGTTGTTTTCAAATACCATTCTGAATTATTAATACCTAAAAATGGAATTGTCCAGTTCTTCCCTTATGCATCATTGTTTACTTCAATAAACCTAAATTTAGCAGGAAACTGTGAATATTTAATTGCACAGCATAAATAATGAAGATTTCCAACCATTCTGGAAAGTCCCTGTTTCAGAGATGGCAAGAACTTGATTTTGTGTTTTATTGCTGTACTCTGCTGCTAAAGTCTTCTGATTCATGACTCAGCCACTTGATATGCTGTGTTGAACTCCTTTCACAAACCAGGGGGAGAAAACAGAAGGGTCTCTGACTTTGTTCTTCATATCTAGGGCATCATTTAACCAAGCAGGTGCAAACAAGTACCCAAAGCCCTAACTTTGGCTTGCCTTTTACTTTGGGACTCTCTAGCGGGAGATGCTGAGCCTTCTGCTCATTGTTTCCTTGGCTGGTTTATGCAAACCAGGCTTCCTTGCCTGTCCCATCTGTGTCTTTCCTTGGGTGCTGCCTGGAAAGAAAGCCATGTGCCTGTCCATGGGAGAGGCCCAGTGTTTCTTTGCCTGGCACCCCAGACAGGGGAGGCATGGCTGCCTGTGCTAAGGACGCACCCTCAAAGCCAGACAGGAATTTCCTCAAGTGGTTTGTAGTGCAGGATCTGCCCAGCTTGTGAAGGCAGGTACTGATAGGAGATGCACTGGCAGAGGCGATGTTGATCTCCTCTAGTTTTTGTCTGCAATGCTTTTCCCACTTTCTTTTGGCACTGGTACATGTCTGATGCCTCTCCTTCATTCTCTTTGATCTACACCTGAGTGTTTTGCAGTTATGAAAATCTGTGGTTAAGGCATAATTGGGCTGTTTCCTTACTCCAGATCTCCAGGAAGTCCATGGCCTCTTCCAAAATCTAAATGGGTTTCATAACAATGGATAACTCAAGGAAAACATAAAAATGTGGTTAATCTTGTGGGCCAGTATGTAAATGTGCAGCTGGATGCAGTGGGGCTGTGCTGGAGTCTAGATTTGTTGAAATCATAGAAATATCCTGGGAAAGTTGTAAAGCACCTCCAGCAAGCTCTGTTCTCCCCCAAAGCACAGCAGCCTTCTGCTCTTTCCAAATATAAAGATGTTCTGGGCTGGGTGGAGCTTACATGGCCCCTGTCTGGCCCCAAAAGCATTCCTAAAAACATCAGGATCCTTTGACACCTGCTGACACAGGAGCCTGTGCATTACCCGCCCCTTTGGGTAACCACCTCTGCATGCTCAGGGCCTCTCCCCCTGTGCACACAGACATCTAGAGGGGACAGTGCCAGCTGATACCACACAATCACAGGTTTTTAAACAAAAGAGGGAGATGAAGTTTGCCTCAGACCTCAGCGTGTCTCTGCTCAGTCTGGAATATTAAATATAGTCCATATTTTGTGTGTCTGAGGAGATTCATCCCTATGAATGAAAGGGCTTCACCATTCATCTACTCCCTTTTCTGTATAGAGCCGCATCTACCTCTGTGACTTTAGTCCTTCTTTGTTCACTTTATGCACTCTAGTAAGAACCAGAGAAAACTGCACATTTATGAATCTTTTTAAGAAATTGCCTGTGTGCTACTGTAGGAGTAAGCTGGCTGACTCTGGTTGCAACCTCCTGTTCCCAAACCCCATCAACCCCATCAACCATGGGGCAATGCACAGTCTGGCAACACATTTGCAGAGCTCGTGAGCGCGGCTTGGGGTTTAAGGGAGGCAGTGCCAGGAGAAAGGATTCTACAGAAGGACAGACAACCAGATACAAAGGCACACTGCATGATTCTTTCACATCAGTTTGTATCTTAATTCCTCTCAAGACTGAGTATCCAAGTAATTGAAATTTACCCAAGGTAGCAGAGTGTTCTCCATATCATTTCTCCTCAGAATTTCAGAGATGCAGAGCTGCCACCTTTTGATTTTCATTCACTTGTCCTAAACACAGTATACAAAATGGCCTACGTAAAAGTCAAAGAATTTCTAAAATGTATTTCTTAAGCATAAAGGAATAAAACCTGATTATTTCACATTGCATCCACTTTGTATGTCCTTCCTGTGTCATGAGAATTATGAATCCTGTAATTCCACACTTCCTTTTGTAGATAATTATAAGCAATTTTAACATTACCGTTAGTGCACCCAGCCTGGGTCAGATCTGCAGCTTCATCTACAGTGCAAAGTGTTAACATCAATATTTTGTGTCACAGAATCCTATGCACAGGATATAACTTCCATGAGGAGGGAATTGAAAGTGGTGTCCCAGCCAAGAATTATGAAGAGGTCTCTGAGTGTAATTCCAAAGCTGGAGATTGAGAGAGATAACTGGAATTGAATAGGGAATGTTACTAATACCAGAAGAGCAGGGAGAGCTTGCTAACCTGGTAACAAGGTATATTATTGTGCAGAACAAGTATGAAGCAAAACTAAACAAAACTTGTTTGAATTATCCTTTCAGAGTCTACTGAGGAATGAGTGGCCACAGAGGTAATACAGAGTATTTTACAGCAGTATATTGCAATTGCAGGTTGCCAGATTATTGTTTAAAATGAGGGACTTTAAAGTCTATGATCAGTGGTGCTGCATGACTGCTTGTAAAGCAGTGATGTGGTTTAAGCCCATCCAGCAACCAAGCATCAGGAAGCTGCTCACTCACTCTCCCACCAGCTGGATTCAGGAGAAAATCAGAAGGGTAAAAGCTTGAAAACTCACAGGTTGTGATAAAAACAGGTTCATAGGGAAAGCAAAAGCCATGCAAACAAGCTAAGCAAAACAAGGCATTAATTCCCAGCTTCCTGTGGTCAGGCAGGTGTCCTGCCATCTCCAGGAGAGCAGGGCCCCATCACCTGCAATGGTTAATTGGGAAGACAAACTCCATCATTCCAGATATCCTCTCCTTCCTCCTTCTTCTCCTCACAATATATTCTGAGCATGATGTCATATAGTCTGGAATATCCCTTTGGTTAGTCTGGGTCAGCTGTCCTGGCTGTTTCTCCTCCCAGCTTCCTTTGCATCCACAGCTTCCCTGCCTGCATGACAGTAGGAAAAGCAAAAAAGGCCTTGTCTCTGTGTAAGCCCTGCTCCACAATAACAAAACATCTCTATATTATCTATATTATCTATATTATTATATATATGAACCCTGTGTTCATCACAAATCCAAAACACAGCCCCATACTTACACAAGGTAAGTTGCCTGGTCTACAAAGAGCTTGGATGCTCTAAGCTCATGTATAATACATAGTTCTGGCTTCAATAGGTTAATTACAATGTATGAGGACAGATAGGAAACTATTATTTTAATACATTACAGTAATCTTTTCTCACTCCCAGGTAGTTTATGCCTCAAATGCAAACCTGCTTTTTT
>VXBU01001347.1:1562138-1574210 GCA_013400315.1 Bombycilla garrulus
TGATGGTTATCAAGGGCCTAGACTTTTTAACAGTAATTCTGGGGTTTTTGATGTTGAAAAGCAGGTGGGAGGAATAGCACAGTTACTCATACATTTGTATAAGACATAAAGAGTGCCATTAAAATTCCATTCCTAAGGTAAAGTGACAATTTCCATTGCGAGGATAAAGTCCACCAATCAATATCATCTTCAGGACAAAGCCCCAGGCTAAAGAATGAACTCTTGCATCCACCGAGAACCACATTAAATATTATCTTCCCTGCCTTTCAAAAGAGACATTCCTCCTGAGCCTTGCCTTCTCTGGAAAAACACCCCAAAACTTTAAGTAAATTTACATAGGTTTATATGTACACATATATGCATGTTTGTTTTATTTCTATATAGAAAAGAAACAAAATCTTATTAGAAGAAAACCAAAACCCATTGAAACAAAGCAGTGCTCCGAATGCACAATTTTCCCCAGGAGGCCGAGCTGTTAGTGGCAAATAGCAGATCCATCACTTCAGACTTGTGCTTGGATATTGCTGTAAAGAAAGTAAAATGAAAAGCCACAGGGGGCATAATGGAGCACTCACTCTCCATATGCCAGAATCACCAAATGTGTCAGAGAGAATACCCTTGTAAGAATGAAGAGGTTGGCACAACTCTGCGCTAGAGTTTCAGGCTGCCTGCAGGTTTCAGGTAACAACATGCTGGGGTGACAATGACAATGTGCTTCACCATGTCCCAAACATGCAGATTATTTGCAGCACTCAGATTGAGGAGGAAGCATGGGGACCATAAGATTTTCCACTCTGATAGGAAGTTCATTCATTTCCCTCATCTTCCAAGCAGCGTGTCTCTGTCTCTAATCAAGTCCTGTATCTTCTCTTCTCCCAGTGAGAACCTGGTTGCTTAGTAAATGCCACACTGCCATCCAGCCTTAAAACTCACCTCTACTTTAACTCATGCCAACTCAACTGTGCTGTGCAGACAACTGCAGGGCTGCCCCAGCTCTTGGAACGTTTTGCTGCCTAGAGGACTGGGTGGCTTTGTGTGGAGGTAGTGCTAGGTGGCATCTGGGGGACAGGATGCAGATTTCCATGTAGAAATTTGGGAGTGAGGCTCTGTAAGTTTGTAGGGCATGGTTAAGGCACAGAGCTGGGGCAACCTGTGTACAAATGGGCTGGCAGAAAAAAATCTGGAGCGCAAAGACTCAAGGCCTGGCTAAGCTTCTTCAGCTCCTTTCCTTCAGCCTGACAGCTGGAGATAGTCTGGCTTAACTGAAGTCTTCTTGAGCAACTCCCCACACAAACAATTCAGGAAAAGGGGTACAGAAAACTCTGGTCTCAATCTTTGTCTTTTCAGAGCAGAGCAGGATAAAAGTGCTGTGTTGTCATTTCCCAAATGAATCACAAGAGTTTTTTACAATAAAATGTATGGAAACTATCAAACAAAATTTTGAAATTCTTATCCCATTATTTTAATGTAGTCAAAGTTCAGAAAGATGCACAAACTCATCTTAGGTAGAGAAGAAATAGTGCAACAGCTCTGGGACTTTATTGGGGAAAGGAGGCAAACCACAGCCTTTTCATGACCTTAGTGGGCATGTTAATGTATTCCTTTACTTTCTACTGTACTGTGTATAATAAAGGCATGAAATCCAGAAGTCTCTCTCCTCTTTTTGCATAACCAGAATAAATAAAATAAGGGGTTAGGATTTTTAATAGAATTAAACCCAGATCACATTTAGCTAGGAGAAAGTTATAGGCCCGAAAGGGAGAACAGAGGGACACAAGCATGGAGATGTGGTTGGGAGAGCTGGTCCCAATGTGCAGAGGAAGGAAAAGGGCTTTAAGGGTCTGTCCTGTTTGGTGGCATGTGCTGTAGAAGATAGTGGAAGGGAGAGCAGGGGAAAAGAGTGTAGAGTGATTATGTCCTGCTTGAGAGAAGTGAGGTGTGATTCTGGCTAGTGTAGGGAAGGAGAGAAAGTTCATAAGGGCTATGGCCTGTTTAAGAGAGATGGCACAAGGACTATTCATTATACGGACTTGGGGCGTAAGAAATGCAAATTATATTTCTATTACAAATTAAAGCTACTTCTCAAAGTGCAGTGTGAGACTCTTCCAACAGATCAAGCTCCACTTACTCAGTGTCCTGATCCAGAACTGGGATAACCTAGGGAAATAACTGCAAGAACAGCACTGAGGATTTTCTTCAGGATGTCAAAGGTATGAAAGGAATTCACTTAGAGAGAAAGTCATGCCATTTTTCAAAAACTGTTGAATGTGGAAGTTGTTTAGCAGCTGTTCCCTTTATTCTTGTTGTCTAACAAGTGTTATATCCCATAATACCAAAATAATGACACCCCCTTAGAGGAACAAACAAAAACCCAACACACTACTTCTCAAATTCTAAAGCTGAAGTGTTGTGTAGGCATGATCCCAGTGTCTCTGGTTTTGGAAAGGCAGCCTGGATTAGCGTGGCTGTCTGGATGTGGAAAGGCCATGAGCTAGCTGGGGCACAGCAGGGTGAAGGTTGCAAGGATTTGGCAGCTTTGTTACAGGAGAAAATTATACTGGGAATTCATGCAGGCTATTGCTAAGCTGTTTAAAGCAATACACAGGTTAATAAATAATTGAAAGAACTTAAAGGAATGGGAGGATAAATTCGCTGTAATCAAGGGACACATGGTGCAAAATAGGGCAGGTTCCCAAACTCCATTAAGAATAGGTGCATGACTAATTGGTATCTTGCCCAAAGGTAATGCCAGCCTATGGATAGGTGTGTTATAGTCTCTGAACAGCCTACAGGTGCTTAAGCAATTTTTAAATGTGTAACACATCTGGCATTCCTGTGTCAGACCAGTGGAGAGACAAAGAGAGAATGTCCAGAGGCCATAGAAGACCCAGACATCATGGAGTCAGATCCCAGATTTTAAACACTCTTTACCTTGAGATGGTATTCCATCTCATGACATACTGAATACGGAGTAACACCAAAGAAATTATCCTCACACTTGAAGTTTCAACAACAGCTCATGGAAAGTGAGTAAGCAAAGCTGAAATGCCCTATTAATACCATAGCTGAAAAAAACAAAAGTAAAGTCTTTTCCTCTTTGCCACACATGCTGTAACTAAAACATTAACTGACTAATGGCACTATTCTTGAAAAAATATTACATTATTATTATTTTTGAGGAGGATGCTTACTCACAAAAATTGTATTTCCACTAAAGAAAGGAGAGTTTTGCTGCAGGAGCTTAAATTTTTTTCTATGAAGTATGGAAATTACCTAAATATATTTAATCTAGTTTTTTCTTGAAAACAGGAATTGAGTAACAATTACATAAATAAAATATTATGACACTGTAGTTAAATTGCTAATTCATGTAAACATTAAATTACATTATGCTTCTGCCCCTTTTCTTGGGGGGAAAAAAGGGTAAATATTGTTGCCTCCTCTGGATTGAAAAAGTTGATTATAAAAATGGAAAAGCTAAGGAATTAGAAGAGAGATCTTTTTTAACAGCATTAAATTAAGCATATAAACTTTCCTGAGAGCTGTTCAAAAATACCAGAAAACCCTATAGCACATACCATTATCACTTTAATCTACCTCTCAAATAAACTGTCAATCCCACACACTATCCAAACTTTCTATACCATCTGGCAGGAAGTTTATACAGAACCTGAGAAAATTCCTCAGATTCCAGTCTGGATGGACCCAACAGTGTGATTTGTGAGGTTGATCTAACTAAGCAACACATTTGAATACTTGTCCCACACATAGCCAAATTTCTTAGCCCTTGGAGAAGACTTTCATTTTTTATAAGGAGAATGGAAAAGAAAAGGTATGCATCCCAGCATTTATCTAAATATTAGGAATCAGAACATTTGTAGGCTGTATATTGGCAGAGAGCAAGAGGTTGAAGTCTGGCCTGGAAGGAAGATCAACACTTATTTAGATTAGAAGAACAAATAAATCCTGTCTTTCTCATGCTGGGGGCACCAGACCTGGCCACACTCCTTTTGATGTAGCCCAAGATATATAAGGAAATATATATATATATATATAAAATAAACATGAAAAGTCAGTATTGTGCAAATCCAAGTATTTTCTTTTTCCCTCTCTAAAAGAAACACAAGAAGCACAAGAAGGGACAACCTGGATTGGTCAAACTATGAATCTGCTGGAACCTTGATGTCCTGACATAACTAAGCATTAGGGGAGTTGCTTTTGAGGGTCTGAAATAAACGGCTTCCAGATTAGCTCAGATAAGAAGTGCAGAAACTCTGAGAAAATTATTGTTATCCCAATATTTCAAGACTACATTTGAAATAACAAAAAGTATTCATGTGCATTTAAAATTTTTTTTTCAATAACAATACCAGTCAGTTCTGGAAATTGTAATACGCAATAGCTTGCATATGTGTTCAAGCTATGGGCTCTTATTAAATAATAATGAAATCTGAAGTGCTGGGAAAATTTTGAAACTTACACTCCCTGAATCAAAGTCTGTATCACATTCAGGACCTTTCTCAGTTAATGCAACCAGAGATTTTCCTCGCACAACTACCCTGGGTAATCTGTATCAAAACGCAGATATTCTCCCACCACAGTGTATATACTGTGAGAACACTTAAATTACAGATGGCTGAGATAAAATGACTGGGATTTTTCACACTGACACTCTATGTATTATTTGCCTAGCCAAGTTTGTCACCTGTGAGGAAACATATGCATCCTTGGAGGCACATACTGGAAAACAGTAGAAAAGAACATTGGAGGATTATTTGCATTCAAGTAATTTTGCCTCAAGCTTCAATACAAAATCTGTGATTTGCAGCCCAATTTAAAGAAAATTCCACTCTCTCATCTGTCTAAGTTAATTGAACAGCCCTCCTGCTTTGAAGTACGGAAAGACTTTTTTAATGAGGATAGAAGTAAAATGCTTGGGATAAAACTCATATAAGCACTCCAATTAACAGGCCAGTTATGACACATACAAAACCCGTTTCTCCACTGGTAGCAAAGCAGAAACTCCACTACAACACACCACTGATTTCTTCTGGAGAGATTTCTCTGTGTGTGAGCTACAATGCTACTGCTGGAATTGTATGGTCAGAGGGCCTAAAAAACCCCCACAGATATCCAAACACAGAAATCAAAAGCAAACACTGTCAGAACAACAGCAAAAGAGGAACAGAATTGTACTGAGTGAGAAAGCAGGCAATAATATTTTTAATTGCATCACTTAATTATTCAATGCAATGACCTCAAAGTGTGTTATTAATATTAATTAATTTTTCTATTACAACTCTCCATTTATAGATATCTATTAGCATTTCCAATTTGCAAATAAGAGATGCAGGTTTTGAATCTGACCCAAAGACAGCTAAAGCCAGCAGAAGGCTTTTGTCAGAGCTGGGAAGACAAGCTACGTGATCTGCTCTCCAAGACAGAGAGAGGATCTACCCATCTTTTTTGTACACCTTCAGACTAAGGAAAGAACATTGTGCTTCCAGCTATCATGGGTTCATGTTTATGCCTGCAACAGGAAAATACTCTGGGTCCTACTTTTTGACAAAATACTAGCTAAGGCAAACCAATGTGGCAAGACCATAAGCTATCTCTTCAATTTTTAAAAAATTAAGTGAAAACCTAACAGTCTTCTACTATTTTTGAACAACAAGGTTCAGAATTCCTTTACATGAATTTATCATCTTTCCACCTAATCATGCACTTAAGACAGTAGAAGGATGGAAAGTATCAACTCAGGTGACTGACTGAACCAAACTGCACATTTTCCCAGTGCTAGCTGATTTAGTAAACCAGCCAGTGCATTCTCAGTGTTAAGAGACAAAGTCTTATCTAAGAAACTGCTTTAGAAATGTCACTGTAATACAATGGGTTAAAATTATATGTAATGACTGCTACACTCATTACCATTATTTAACATCCCCAAGAAAAGAGCAGAAAACAGAGGAGCCTGGAAGAAAATGGAAGTATATTTGAGTTTACAAGGAGTTTTGTCTTTTGCAATGGAGGTTAGAAGGTAGCCTTAAAAAAATGGAGTGCAGGAAGCTGACTCCTTTCAGTATAGATCAAGTTGTCCAGTCAGCTCATGATTTTTACTGTTGCAAGTAAAGTAAATATTATCATCATTGTATTTCTGTTTTCCTGTAGAATCAGGATACAAAGGCTCTGCTGCCATTGCAAAACATTTCCAAAGAGTTTGAAACTGCCAAAAAGGAAGAAGTGCTGAGAAGTTCCAAACTATTCATGTAAGAGGAGCATGCTAAATGATAGAGTGCATAAATGAAGAATTCCATATAAAATTGCTCCTAGTGACCAACTCTTTGGCTTCATTTTGTCTTTTCTAGAAAAATCATGAGGGATCACTTACAGAAAAGGGAGTATTGGTAGTTACCTTCAATATATTTGCTAAGCCAGTAGCATCTGCAGCTATTATTTTGTAACCTGTTTCAAAATCTTGACATTATTGATCAATGTCAGGGCTGCCACCAGCTCCCATTGACTCACTAATCAGGAGTGTATTTCCCAACAGATTTTTATCACCATACTGTGCTGCAGAAGAATCCATGGCTGAAATAGTAATGAGTAATTTTTCAGCTAAATATTTTCCTTCCAGGAAGCAATCCTTTGTAGTTTTATGCATATCAAAACTTCATGCATTTCCAAAAAAAAAAAAAAACCAAAAAAAACCCCAAAAAACTCCAAAACGCCAAGCATAAAGGATTTGGGCTGTCAGTTCTGTATATTCAGACAGTACATGAAATAGATTTCCACACTTTCAGTATGCAGTAGGAATTTTGTTTCAATGACTGGTGGACACAGCTTATACAAATCTTTGTTTGGCTAAGACCTTGGAGCACAAGTTGTTCTGCTACAGTACAAATACAGACAGAGACACTATCTTCAAAGGTTATAATATGCTGACAGTAAAAAAATGCATAGTATTTGATTCATCTTCCTTCTCTCAACTGTTCCCCTCTTAATGATGCTGACAGATTAATTTTTCTGCTCCTAGCTTAACCTAGACTCTGGCTGTTAAAGTAGGTTTTTGCTGTTTGTAAATCATTAGTAACCTATTTCTAGAGAACTGGCTGAAATTCTAGGTAAAAATCTGCAGCTCTAATCCTAACTAACTCTTTCCCAGAAAGGAACTTTATTTTTTTTTTAGTAACTGTCCATCTCTCACACTGTGGTTTTACAGGTTTAATGCCCCAAGAAGCAGCTGCCACTGCTGTTGCACTGACCAGAAGGATACTTAAGGAGTATTTGCTGGATTCCAGTTGAAAAGAAATGTGTTTTTCAATGATCCAGCTAAGATGTGTGGTAAGAGTGGTATTATTCTGTCAGCAATACTAGGATTTATTTGCTTAGCTTTACCCTACCTCTCTTTTTACCCACCTGATCTGGATTTTGGTGAAACAGTCAGTTCACCCTAGTAATGACTTAGGAGAAGGCAGCAAGGAGCGTGATGATTATATGACCTCTTATCAGAGCGAATTTCACCTTACACCAGTTAATAAACACTGCTAATTTCCCTTTACAGAAATGGCTCCCCTCTTCTAACCCCTACCCCTCCTTGTTCTTTACAAGGAGGGTTTTTTGGGTTTTTTTTTTTTTTAATATTTACCTCAGCAGCAGAACCTCAGTGCCTTTGCCGTCAGAGTATGTGTGCTGATACCACGTGGTGCCTGGCTAATGCTGTGCAGTCAATTATGCAGTATCTGGGCAGAGAAGCAATCGCAGTGCGTATGAACATAACGTTAAAGCAATCACCTGATGTCTCAGCCCGATCCTTACCTCCTCTGCTAGTGGAGAAGGGTCTCTGAAACACAGTCTCCTGCCTTTTTTTCATTCTCTGTCTCCTTCCTGGTTTTATAGTAAAATACTTGCTTTGTGTTAGGCATAAATGCAGCCAGGCATATAGAAAGGAGGGGGGTTGTTAGTAATATTCCACTTCATCAATCAGGAGAGCTCTCATGTTTAGTATCCTAATATTTAATACAGCAGTGGAAAGACAAGCACAATTATACACACTCATACACATTCCAAAGACAGGGCTTGGCTATTTTTCTCTCCTTTGAGAGGGCAAGGAAAATGTTTACCATACTTGGACTACAACTATCTCATGTTGGAACCAGTCATACCTTTTTAACTTGCATCACCATAGAATGTTCATTAAATCAATATGATATGAAGCACTTTCATGATCACATTTATGTTTTTCACTCAGGAATTTAAAAAATTATTCCTCCTGTTGTTTTCATACCAAAGCATTACAAAATTTTGCAATTTTACAATTTTTTGAGAAGGATGTGAAAAATTAAAAAAAGACAAAACACAAAACCTGAGTTAAATACCTGAGTCAATTCCTTTGCCTCCACTCCTAACATTTACCACCCTATCTTCTGCTATTTATGCAGAACACCTCTCACTCTCTCGGTCAGAAACCTGAATTGGCAAGCTGCAAAGAAAAGGTTATCACTTCAATTCATTTGTGGGCAAATTGCTCAAACTCAGCTGTCAATCAGCAGTCCACTCCAGCATCTGAGCTGATTTGTATCTATCATGGGTGTTTACTCGACAGATTCTCACAAGCAAACTGGAGCAGAGAAAACGTGTCTAATGATAACATCATGCCGACAACACGTTTTCTGCAGATAACGTTTGCATTATGTGTTGACTGTTTGCAGAGCATTCGGAAGACATCAAATGAAAAGGAAGATATGTTTCTTTTTCTGAGCACATATTCCAGCAAAAAAAAACCCAAAACAAACAACCAAAAAACCACATAGGAAAACACTTCAGATGAGGAAGCCTAGATATAACTTTGCCTTTTCTTCCTGCTCCCTTTCTACATATTCCATTTCTTGTCATCCTTTTTCATTGCCTTTCTGTCCCCTGCTTTTTTCTGCCCTATTGTTCTCATACTTGGAAAAAATCAACTAAAGGAAGAGAAAAGCAGATGCACTAAGGTTTTCTCCTCATAGTTTCAGCTATTTTATGAATTTTGAATATGAATAGAGATTGAAACTAATCAACAGATGGTTGGAAACATGAATATTCATGAATTTTGAAATCCTGTATTACTTTGCCAGGTATTGTTTGGATGTAAAGAATATATGTGTAGTTTAATCTCCACTTTTGGAAAAGAAATCTAGCAGCCTCTTTAGCTGTCCCATGCCTGATGAGTGGACATTTTGGACAATAAACTGTAATTACATGCATGTATCTTTTGAAAAGGAAAAAAATCCTAAAACCTGACAAATAACTTCATGAATTTCTAAGGCCTTCTGCTTGAAAATCAGCCATCCCAAAACTTCAATTTGATGAGAGACAGGAATAAAATATTTTAAGTGCTACTATAAACTAACTCTTAGTTTTGATTTGAAACTCCATGACCCAGGGAAAAGCTGAGACACTCACAACCATAAACTACTAAAGAAATGTGAAATTAAGTATAAGTGGTTATGAATCAAAGATTTCCCTTAGGCAGACATTGATTTTTAACAGCAATCTGTTTCATATAAGTAATAAGCTGCTGCCATCTTCTGAAAGAAGCTCAGCATGACTACAAATACAATCTTTCTCACAAGGCCAGGGTAACAACATACACATTCTGAGCCAAGAAAATTAGGCAACAAAACAAGTTCTCCTCCAGCATCAATATAAAAAAAAAATCTGCTGCACTTAGAAAATATTGCTCAAGAAGCTAATCTGAGGGTAGCGTCAACACTTCCACACAAAAGTGTAAGCATGTCACCCTTATTGTAACTTAGGAAGATGTTCTGACATCCTACTAACTTTCAAACTGGTAAATGTGACACTGAAGGAAGACAACAGGACAGTGACCTCCCTTTAGCCAAATCCATCTTAACCTTTTAAATGCTCACCTGCTTGAAGAAGAGCCTACTCTCCCTTGGAGATACCTTGCAACCACAGTTTCCTCACTAAAAAAACATAAAAAGTGATCATTTTTATTTGTGTTTTCTGCAAAAACCTGCCACTTTAGTGTCACCACCACTGGCAACCAGGGATCAGCTTTCTGGTAGAACTGGATACAAGGATGGTGGGATAAGCGACCCAGTGTGCCCTGTAAATGGTCCCCCACTAACCAAGGGGGGCTGTGTGCTGATCCAGAACTGTGGGGAGTTTCTGCTCAAACACAGTAGTTCCAAATCTTTGATGACTCTGAGAAGGGATGACCTGGTGCATTTTTTCCTCTGCCAACTTCACTGTGCACCATGCTGGCATGAGCTTTATTTTGGTTTATATTCTGGAAGCAAAAGTAGTACCAGAGGGTACAACAGCAGAGTAGCAGCAAATGAATGTCTTCTCTAGCAAATCTCTGCTTCACAGTCAGTACCTCTGTTGTGAATGGATTGATCACCTCTCCAAAACATTCCTAAAAATAAAATTGTGGGATTTTAGCATGATTTTCAAAGTAAACAAGGATTATATCATCTTACTGTCTAGCTCCTTCATTTTCCCATAATCTTTGAATGTATTGATCAGTTTCAACTAAAATTGATGGGAAATTGAAAGTGTCAAAAATATGATTTATAGATATTTAGAAAACCCAAAGAGCACATAGCCAGAGAAAATCAATCTTCAACAGTTACCACTGCTGACAGGTCAACATGCTTCAATGAATCACTGAGCTACAGTTCTGTGATTTGGGAGAGGAGGACGAGAAATCATAATCCAAACCACAAGCTACATGTGAATTTCCTTATTTACCTAAGGCTCTGTGATGGCAGAATATTAAATTGAATTTGATTTGGAGGAAATTCTGAGTTATGATGGAAACATGGCTTAAAAAAAAGCCAAAAATATGAAGGAGTACAAAGGTGTCTTAAAACCACTCCTAATATGGGGGTTTTTGCTACTTATTCTAAGCATCCTGACATAAATTATATTTTTGATGCAGCTATTAAGTATTTCCCAGTAATTTAAGAAATGAATGAGTCTGCTTAAAGATGCTTGGAAGAATGAACCAAATGAAAATGAAAACACAGAGCTATCACTTGACCTGTTACGACATCCCTTAGTATGTAGCTCAAAACCCATCACCACCTCTCTACATTTGCAGGCAAGCTTATATTTTTCAGTGCTTGTAGACAAGTCTCAATGTGCTGTTCTAGCACTTTGAGGCTCCATGCACCTGATGAAAAATAACAAAGCATCAGTTTTGAAGGATTGCTGATTTTCAGGGATAATACTGTTATTAATTTGTGATACAGAATCAACAATATTTTCATTATAAAACGGGTCATGACAGATGTAAAACTGATTAATTAAATTGAAAGTATTTCTCTGAAACTCATTTAACAGAGACTTCAAAAACTTGTGCGGGGAGTTCTTCACCATTGGTTTGGGTGGTTACGATCCTATTAGGGATTTTTTTTTTTGCAGATCAAGAGGTCACAGCTTTGCACATTATGTTTTTGACCACTGGCTCTCTTTTTTTGGTAATTTCTGAACTGAAATGCCATGCCTGGGATGAAGTCTCCCACAAATTATTTTCTGTCTCTTTATCTGTTTGTTTCCTCAGGTTCACAGAACCACCAGCAGTTTTAGCGACCTCCACCCAACCCCGGTTATTTGCAGGTGTCATCTCCCCTGTGGAGTCATAGAATCATCGAATCACTGAATGTTAAGGGTTTACACAGAATGGAAGGGACCTTAAAGGTCATCTAATCCCAATCCCCCTGTCATGGGTAGGGACACCTTCAACTAGACCAGATTGTGCACGGCCTTATCCAATCTGGCCTTGAACACTTTCAGGGATTAGGCATCCGCAGTTTCTCTGGACAACCTGTTTCAGTGTCTCATCACCCTCGCAGTAAGGAATTTCCTTCTAAAACACATTTTAAAATTCCCCTTTCTGTTTGAACGTCTTACTCCTTGTCCTATCCCGGCGGCTCCCGGAGCACTGTCCCCCTGGGGGCGGTCCCGGGGCGGGGCCCGCAGGAGCTGTTCGTGGCGGCGGGTGCTGAGCGCGGCCGCTCCGCCTGGTGCAGCCGGGCGGGGCCGGCGCTTCGCCGCGCCGCGCTC
>VXBU01001347.1:1574634-1608220 GCA_013400315.1 Bombycilla garrulus
GGGTCGTGGCGCGTCGCCGGTGGGAGGACGGGGCGAGGAGAGCCGGGCTGCGCCGTGCCGTTCCGGGGGGTTCCCTGGGCCGGGAGAGGCTTGCCCGAGGAAGTATTACCGACATGTATAAATACCTTAAGGGGAGGGGGGCTCCAGGAGGATGCTTCCAGGCTTTTCTTGGTGGTGCCCAGTATTAGGACAAGAGGCAAGGGACAGAAACTGATGCACAGGAACATCCAGCTGAACATGAGGAAGGAGAGGGTTTGGAGTCTCCCTCACTGGAGATATTCAAGAACCATCTGGACTCAGTCCTGTGCCATGTACTCTGGGACGACCCTGCTTGATTAGGGAGGCTGGACCAAATGAGCCACTGTGGTCCCTTCTGACCTGACCGATTCTATCAGGGCTTTGGGGGTGTTTGGGCTTGGGGAAACCCATCCCTCAACATCTCTGCCTTTGCAGAGCCCTTGGCGGGGCACTGTGCCAGCCAGCTGGTGGCTGGAAGCCAGACAGTGGGATGTGCATGTTCACTGGCCCCACGCTCCCCAGCAAACCAGAAAAGTCCCAGCTCCCCAAGAACTGCATATTGGGCGCCTTGGAAAGCATGAAGTGCTGGTCCCCGCTATGCCGCAACCTGGTGCAGCCTGAGAGCAAGCACATGCCCTTCTTGGGGGTGCTGTCAAAATGACATTTCCTAAGACAGCTTGTTAATCACTTAAATCAAGATTTTTTTGAGCTTAAGAATTCGAGAGCTAGACTGAAGAAGACAAAGATATCTCACCAGTAGTCCAGATGCAGCATGGGCATTCTCCACAAGCACCTCTGGAAACTAGACCACATCAAAAGTAGCAGTTTGTTCAACTCTAAAGCATATTTAAGAATAATATAATCCAGAGCAAGCAGCTGTAGATTAAAACAAATCTGGATTTCTAAATTTGGAGTCTGTTTCCTAGCACCTGATTCAAAGAATTTATTTGCCTTCCCCCACCTTTCCCCACAGTCTCATTTTAACTAATTTTGGCTTAATTTCATTATCTCTGCGGGCAATACTTTCCCAAATGTCATCTGCATCTTACTCAGCAATAGATCTCATCTGAAGTAAATTAGTCACTGCATGCAACAGGAAGAGGACCTGGTGTTGGTGTGGATGAAAACAGTGCCCAGATGTGCCTGCTGTTAACTGCTCTCTTGGGAGGGGAGACTTCAGGCTTGAGGTCCATTCAGTCCTGCATGTTTCATGAGAATGTCAATGGGAATCCACTGGAAGTGAAAAAGAGCAGGGGCTTGATTTGTAGAGGCATTATGATGCCTAAGTAATTTTTTCAAAGTGCATGGGCAGGTAACTTAGAGAGAGCTATGAGGAAGGATCTTACAGCAATAGAGATGAGGCAGGCTTAAGGTGCCAGAAAAACCCAAGGTGTGATTTTGACATTTTCAACAGGAGGAATATTAGTTTCACAGTATTATTTATGTAGCACCTTCAGGGTAATAGTATTTCAATACAAGCCTGTATGTGTTTGCATGATAGAAGGCTTAAGATGACATTTTACGTCAAAGTCACACAGAATTAGGCTTCATTTTGAACTGCCTTAATTCTGTTAAAACCTGGAACTAATTTAGTGTGCAGTTATGGCACAATATAAACAATATATTGTATAAATTAGAAATCTCTATTAGATATCTTGAATTTCTTGAATTCCTTGAGTTCTTGAATTCTGGAGTTCTTACATACTTTGCCTTTTTGGCTGCTATTCTGACTATCAGCACTGGAATTGCAAGGCAATTTCAGTTCCTAGTCTGCAAATTGCTCTGTCCTGTTGGTTTTATTTAAAAGTCTGCTTTGTGGGTGATGGTGGCATTGGAAACAGGGGATTATTACTTCATGATGCAATTACACTGGAGCTGAAACAAAGCCACAAAGGAGAATGAACTTTTATTCAAATATCTGTCGGATGTGACATAGACCAGGAGAGATAAAATTAAGATTGAATTATTTTGCTCTGATATTTTGTTACCAGTGCATTCTTGAATTACATTGAAAAAAAATCTGGACAACAGGATCATGAAAGCACATCTCTTTTCTCTTCTGTCACCCCATGAACGAGTTTAGGAAATTTAGGAAAGAACTTTTAATTTCAAGATTTTTTTTTTCCATGACGGGATCACGTTTTAGCTGCTCCTTTTTTGTTGGTTGGTTTTTTTTTTTTTTTTCAGACTACTTTGTTCTTGAGTCTTCTTCTATTTTCTTTCTGATAAAAAAACAACATTTACCCACAGATGTGGTGCCCTCATAATCCCAAAATATTTCTGTGCATTGGGATACAGTGATCTCTGAGATCACTAGTGGTGAGCAGTGAGAGGATTCAGCATCAAGGTAAACTAATACCATACACATTCAGGAGTTGGCAGTGAATAACCTTTTATAACAAAGCCTTCATTCAGAAAACTAGCTGGAAGCTTCATTATTGGCAGGACAAGTCTGTATAAAGGACAGAGGGAGCAGAATAAATAAAAAGCAGGATTAAAAAGAAGCCTGTTGTGTTCACTCCCAAAGAAAAAAGTGGTTCACCCCTTTTTCTGGAAAGCAGCCAACTCCAGCATCTCAGAGTGTTGACCTGATATTTCAGTTCCATACTGGTTATTTACATTCAGCTTAAGTGCAAATTGAAAACAGAAGTTAAGAGATGATTTTTCTGCCGACCTGCAGCTTTATTCTTGCAAGTGGCTCCTTGGAGTATGCCTCCAATGCATTTGCCTCCTTGGTTTTTTTATGCTGACTTCTTATTCTCCAGATTTGGAGGTGTTTTGCTCTCTGTGGATCATGTATTCCATTGCTTAAAACTTTGCTCTGCAAAAAGAATCTTCAGCTCAATAGGCTGTCTCGTCCCATGCCATACGTCTCTTATCAAGCCAGATTTTCCTTTTTGCCATTCATTTACCTTTCTGAAGATGATCTTGTGGCTTAAAAGCAACAGGTGATGCCTCCACCCTTTGGGACCAGAGGTCTGTGTGGTCCCTCTCTCATCTTTAACGAAGGGCTGGCATGAATTCCTGTGACTGACTCAATGTGAGGTGGTCCTTCCCTTGCAACTCATGCTGCTGGAGTATAAAGTTAGTCCAGGAAGAGAGTATCCTTATTGCTTAGTGGAAGTGGGGCTTTTCTCTGCCCCTGCAGGGCATTGATCAAGTCATTTAAATGAGACAGGTGGCATCAAACCCTTTTCCAAGGTAGAAGCAGAAGACTGGGCTGTGCTGTTGGAGACCTAGGTCAGTCTCTTTTTGACAGTTACTTGTAAAGTAAGTGATTGTGTGAAGACTGTATATAACTCGTTTATATCAAATAAAAGTTGCCCTGGCACCATAATGATGGTGGTGTTTATTAACAACTGGTTTTGGGGTTTTATTAACAATGAATTTTGGGGTGTTTTTTGCACCTGAATGTCGCTTTTTAAACAAAGTTGGTTTTGAGAAGCAAGTGTATACAAATTAGGAAAAGCTTCCTTTGTCATCAGATGAGCAAGAACCGTTTCATACTTTTTATTATTAGACCTGGTTTTAGTTATTTGTATGTTTTCCTAACTTTAGGCATTTGCCTTGAAATTTTCTTTGCCTGACTTACTACTGAAAAAACCAAGAAACAAGAATTTTGCTGTTTAGTTAGAGATAAACAGTTGTCCCACTCCTCCTATGAGCTTCAAGGCTTCAAGCACGTTCTTGATCCTGCTGAAGAGCACGTGCAAGGAAGATACCCCACACTGATGGAAAAGCATCTTTCCTTGTGCAGTTCTGCCCATACAGAGTGCAGCTGCAACCTTGATTTCAGAAATTGCTCTTCTGAGCATAACATCAATAAGCTTTACAGGGTGCCGTTTGCAGAGGTTGAAGAGCAGAGAGCACCCTGGCACTTCAGGGTGCCCAGGGAAGGAATGAAACTTGAGTGGGCAACTGTAGAAATACAGTCTTGTGGCTAAAGTTGTCAAATACTGACTTGTAGAACCAGATTTTTATCCTCTTTTCCCTGCACTACTTGAAGGTTGCAGAATGAATGACTTAAACCACTTCTGACAGGCTGTGTCACCTGATAGGACTTGACTTTTGTTAGTCTAACCCAAAAGCTTGTGGTCTGATTGGGAAAAGTACTTAGTACTCACAAATTTAATCAGTAAGGATTGTACTTTGAATATAGCAAAATGCTATAAATATTCTGAATATCCTAAGAACTCTTAAAGCTTTCAATATCTCAAATAAGGCACTTAAAATTGGTGGTCTCTGATTATTATTAATCATCATGTGCACTGCTTCATCAGGGTGCCACCTTATACTGAATAAGTCTTTCATTCCTATAATGTTGAATTGTAAATAGGGACTAGAAGCCTATTGAATTATGCAGAGTACTATAAAAGGTATAAAAAAGGTGCTGTAACTGCCATCTGTATGTAAGTCATATTTAAACCTATTTTTCTTAGTTCATATTAAAAAAGTACACTGATGCTAATAATCCTGTTTGTTGTATTGCTGAAACATCCAGGATATTGCTGAAAAATCCAGGTAACTAGAGAGGTTTTCTATGCCAGGTTTTTCTAATGTTAGTTCCTGAAGACATCATAGGACAATTAACTAAAAAATTGAAGCAGATACTACGTTGCTTAACAAAACGTGCACTAATGAACATATTCCTCTTTCAAGGGGTTGTACAGAGGTGAAACAATACCTTAACCAGAAAAAAAAGTGTTTCATTTAAATAATCACTCAGCCTCCCCTCATAAATAACTGATCTTCTTTTTTTTTTTTATTGAAGAAAAAGAAGATGATGAGCCTCCACAGTGTAAGGCAGGCCAGGACATTGTGCTGCAGTCACCTGTGGACTGGGTGCTATTGGATGGCCGAGAAAGTTCCGATGACCATGGAATTGTGCACTATGAATGGACACTGCTGCAGGGCGACTCATCCGTTGAAATGCAGGTACAGGTGCAGTCCCCTTGTGGTGGCCAGTTACTTCTGGATTGTTGTGTTTGAGTTTTAAATGTACAGCTAAAAATATTAAATATTTTTAATTAATTAAATAAAATATCAAATCTGTCTATCAGACACCAAAATTAGGATACCTGTACAACTCGAACATATATTTCACAGAAGTGTAGAGCAGCCCATGTTGGAAGGGACCTCAAAAGATCATCTGGTCCAATTGTTTGTGGGACAAGGAGCCTCAGTGAGATTATCTTATCTGTCCAATCGCATCTTGAAGACCTCCAGTGAAGGAGACTACACTGTGTTCCTGGGTAGTTCCAGTGATTATTTCTAGTGGCTTACACAGTTAATCTCTATCCTGGATGGCATGGGACAGCCAGCAGCAAACAAGCACATGATAATACTCTACTGTATTTGAGCTCTGCTTTATCTGTACTCACTGCACTTGGTTTTCAGCTTCTGTCACCCCAGTTAGAGACCCCTCAGTAATTCAGTTACTGAAAATAATAAGGGATTTTCACCAACAGTCTCCTGTCAGTGCTTACGGAGAAGGTGCAAAGAAACATGATGAGGACCTTATGAGATATTTTATCCATACATTTTCTGCTGCACTTTGGTTTCAAATTAAAATTACCCATGAAGAGAGGGATTCTTCATTTTAGGCTTTTTTGTGAGTGCTCTAGGATCAGCAGAAAGAGAAAGAAAAAATGTCTCAAGTTCACAGACTCTACTCGTAGTCTGTTCACAGCCCACACTATCCAGGGCACACTGGGAACTCCACCTAGAGCAGGAGGGATATGTAGAGTGTGAACCAAAATGAAGCTTTAACAAAAGTTGCTAGATATCATGTAGATAAAAGGAAAACTTTATTGTCAAAGACTTGTAAATCTGACCCCTTGCAGCATTATTTTTTTAAGAGCAGTTAAATACTTTTTAAATTAATCAGTGATTTAGTAACATAGAGTAAAACAAAAATTAGAATTTGATAAGAACACTTAAAGTTTATATTTTTAGTATTACTCAAAGTCACTTTCAAAAATAAAGACAAGCCTTATATCCATTCAAACTTGTAAAATTCAAATTAGCCTTGGTGGCTTCTTTGTATTTGTTAACAGAAAATTAATTTGACACACATTTATGCTTAAATACATACTTTTCCATAGTGTTCAAATGAGCAGGGATTTCTCCTACAGATATGTACCCTGGTGATTAGCCATAATTTAAATTTTAGAGTTGAATTAATGACTGATTTTTTTTTAAATGCATTCTTCAGTTGATGTCTTTAGTGCTTTGGTTACTGCCCTGAAGTTACTGAATTTTGTGTCATTTATTCTTTGAGAATAATGTATGAATCCATAGCTACTAGGGAGAATGGAAGTGTGTTTAATTAAGATAAAAGGGAGCGGCTGAATTGCTCTGATGTAGCAAAGAATAAATAGAAGGTAGAGGAGGGGGAAAGGTTGCTATAAAGAGATCTTATTTTAGAAGGAAGCCTTTTTTTTTCTGTTGTGACGGATTCTTGCTTTTTTAGATAATTTCCTTCTCTGATTGCTACCCCCACTCTGTAGTTGCACAGCTCCTGGACACTTAGGGACGGTAGTGGATCGGGTTTTTTTTTTAATGCTGATTATTTATTTTGAGCCAAAGTCTCCATGTAAGCAGATACAGGCCAGCATTCTTCAGGGAAGCATGAAGATGGAAAAGAAAGTACAGAGGTCACTAGGAGGAGTGGTGGCATATTCAGAAATCAGTGACATTTCTCTGTCTCTGCACTGGGAAGAGACTTGGGCTCCATGGCTCATGGGTTTTAAATACCACATTTGCTCTCCCAGCAGTCATAGTGAACAGCAGCAGGTGTTTTTTAGGGCATAATAATTTCTTTAACACACTAAAGAATAAAATTCTGAGGGGATCATACGCTCCATTAGGAGGTACTCAACATTCTGATCAGATAACTGAGTGCATTCATGCAAATAGAAAAGGAAAGAAATTTCAGGTAGGAAATTTTCTCACTGAGAGAAGAAAATGTGTCTATCAATACACTCTTCTGTAATGGAAGTTCTAGGACTCTATGACCATATTAATCAAAAATTCTTGTTCCCTTCCAGGCATGAAAATTTATTTGTGTGAAACCATGTTATATTGTCTACAGACTAACTTGATAAAGAGCAAAAGGCCAATATTTTACTGCCTATCCTCTAAAATTACGTTTCTAATTACTCAAAAATTGAGTTAAATGTATGTGACCATTTGTTCTCCGTTTTTGTGCTTAGATCCACAGCTCCAGGTAACTGAGTAGATCATGAAAACACTACTTGAGTGTTGTGGGTTTTTTTACAAATGGATGCAAAAAAAAAAGAGATCAAATGTTACATGCTAAAACACATGTTTTAATAGGCTGACTAGACTGCAGGAAGTATTTAATCTGCGTTATGGCTCCTTATTCCTGGAAGGCCATGGATGGATCCACTGTACCAAATATGTGGTTTTTTCACTGTGTGCCTTTACTCAGGTGCCACAGCCAGGAACACTGAAGCTGTCCCACGTTCAGGAAGGCGGGTACATTTTCCAGCTGACAGTGACAGACACTGCAGGTCAGCGGAGCTCTGACAACGTCTCTGTGACCATTCTACCCATGGTTCATTCTGCAGCAGGTGAGAAAAGGACTGGAGCAGTTGCCTCTGTGACACCCAGGGTATGGTATTCAGAGCAGAGCAAGGGTCTTGATAAAGGGAAAAATATTACTCTCCATTTTCAGTGTTTTATTTTGCCCTTGTTCATTACATAATGACATCTCTTTCAGCTTTGAATGGCTCTTTCAAAGTGAGGAAACAAGCAAGCACCACTTGCCTGTTAGAGCAATAATACTTCCAGGCACTCAGGATTTATCCTTTTATTGCTAATAAGGATGCAGGGTTGGAAGAGTGAAATACTGGCACAGGTATCAGGTGCATTGTAACAGTCAGATGGTGTGGGCAACATGACAGGGCTTGTGCTAGTAATTTTTAACCCGGTTAAAATTACTTGATAGTATGTTTCAGGAAGACTAATAATACTAACCTGCATCTGTCGTCTGAAAGTTAACATGTTTTTTGTTTTTTTTTTTTTTAATGTATTTTTCTGCCTGATGGTTGTTATTGAAGCCTTATGCTTCTGGGGAAGCTGAAACTGGAACTGACCCATCATTTTTAAACTCTGAGCTTCAGAAACATGTAAAAAGCATAAAAGGTAGAAAGTAAGTTAGATTTCAGTGGCTGTCAGTCCTGCTCTTGAAGGTAATTACTTCTAATTACATTGTAATTAACAAGTTGCTGCTGCAGATCTGCTGCTCTGGCACAAAGTAAAAGTTAAATAGCATTTTCACCATGTTCAGCAGAACCAGTGAAAATCTTGCTCTGCACCAGCACAAAATCTCTATGTTAGAGGTTAGTCCCTGTGGCAATAAGCTGTTATTGCACAAAAATCTGCCTAATAATGCCTGTGTTCCAGTAATGGATGATTGTGTTCATTAATGTTTAATTCAACTAAAGCAGCCAGAGAGGTTTGCTGGTTTGTTTATTTGCTGCTGTTGGTATCTCGGGTATGTTTTGTACAGAGCACATAGGGGATTTGCTGTCTTTTTCATTTTTCTAATTCCCTAGCTACATTAGCAATTCAAGTGCTACTGCTATTGCTAAACCAGTTCCTGATGCCTTAATACATGGCAGATCAGTGCTATTACTAGTGCCAAAGTTCACGAGATGCATTTTCAGATTTTAGGGTTTTTTTATATAGTGGTCTGCATTCCTGACATCCTTCCCTTAGCATGGTGCAGCGTTTGGTACACAGCAGGATAACAACCAAAGGCTGTGACCCCCTTATGCAAATTGATTTCCTCTTATGACACTAATCAAGCACTGAACTTGATAGTGGTTTACAAAGTGATGAACTGCACTGCTGTTGAAAAGACAAAAGCACAGATGTAAACACTTGATAATTACAGAATCAGGATGGGTTTCAGGAAAGCTTTGAGTATGAAAAATGGAACATCCAGGGATACTCTCGATTTCCAGGGGAATCTTAAGTGTTAAAGCAGGCAGCAATCAGTTCTTTCTGGTGAAAGTAGTTTGTGTGAATGTGACATAGTCCTGTTCTGGTCTGTACTGTATTGAAGTCACTGGATTGCTGATGTCAGTAAATGACAACTATTCTTTAAGTATTTTAATTAGATTGCAGAAAATATGCCATAAAAATCCCATATAGTCCAAATGTGTGCATGTAAAACAACATATTGGTGTTGAATGGATATGTAGTAGGACTTACGTGTTGGAGGGATGCAGTTACAACCACAGAGATTTCATTTATTTATTTCTGGGACTGTTCTGTATCTTTTAAGCCTAGAAAGATCTCCTTTCAGCTTAGGCCAGCAGAATTCAAAGCACTGTAAGGGTGCGGCATAACGTGTCAGGTGCAACAGCCTCCAGGTTGAGTATTCCTGTAATAAAGAGATTCCCATGGTAGTGATGAAGCTTCCAGGAACAGCAACTGCCTATATTTGCTTCTGTGTCAATATGATGTCACATAGCTGAGTCTGAACTTTCTGCCTTGTTCATGGTGCTTCTTGACATAGCGTGGTTTTGCTTCTTCCTCTGTGCTGCAGATTTTAGTCACTGACTCAGGATTTAGCACTTGGATTTCTCTTTTGGTAATTTGGGAATTGTTTCTCAACAGCCTGCGCTGGGGTTTGCTCTCGCTACCAGTTTATCTGTGATGATCGCTGCTGCATTGACATCACGTTTGCGTGTGACGGTGTGAGGCAGTGTCCTGATGGATCAGACGAGACTTTCTGCCAGTATCGTAAGTGTGCCAGGCCACAGTGGCACAGCAGACCCTGGAAGTAACCACAGCCTCAGTGACCAAAGGGGGATGATGCCACTTCTGTGGCCTCCCTCCCTGTGAGCAAGCAGTTTGCTCCCAGCCTTTCATTGGAATTAGCGCATGGCAAGGTTTAATATCCACACACTCAGGTGCTCAGAAATTTTCTTCAAAGCATATTAAAACTGTTCAGGGTCCCTATGTGACAGGTTTTGTGTTCAGCAGTTAAAGATTGGTTTTGCACTTCTGTGATGATTTTAGAAACAAGAACTGTGGTCTCTGTCTGAAAAGGTGTCTCAGAGGTGCCCTTCACAGTGCTGTTAGACACCTCGTGAGAATCTGAGACACTGTGGACACGCAAGGGAACCAGTTGATTCACCATCATGCTGTTTGTTTTCATTAGTCATCCCTCAGCATGTGCCCATGCTCATCTAAGTGAACAAAAACCATCAGAGGGTGAATGGGCACAATGGCCAACCACTCTTCCATTATATTTTAGTTGCTGGATTTTGCTGTAGGGGTCATGAGTGTACTCTTGCAAGCGACAAGCTGTGTGTTCATACGTGTGAATCTGAGGAAGTTGCTTACTCTGCCTCAAGGCCCATCTTGGACAGTTTTCCTTAAGAGCACTTCCATTCCCTTCAACATTGTACAAAATGTTTTCTTTCTGTTAACAGTCAGCTCGGGTCGGAAGACGGTGACACATGCAGCTCTTGCCACTGCCCAGCAAAGGACTGCAGGACTGACCGAGAACACAGAGGAAAACTCTGCAGAGAGCACCCTGAAAGCCACTGCCAGAAATCAACCACTTCTCTCAGTGGATGCAGACATGTCTAACCAATCACTTTCTCAGGGACCAAAGAAACAAATCAGTGGATTTGTTCCAGGTAAGAATTGAATCAGTTTCTGTAAGTCCTTCTCCTTAAAGAAAGGAAGTGTCTTGCACCTTAAATTTACTTTCATTGTTTTTTCGTGCCTGGCTAAGAGGAAAAAAATTCAGATGTAAATAAAAACAAAAGAAACCAGTAATAATGAAGATCTAAGAAGGTTTTGATTTATTAGTGTCAAGTCTGTTTTTTAGTAGATGCAAAAAGAAAGTTAAAATATAGGAATCTAGGGAAATAATACTGTCTAAGGAATAAAATGTATTGTGAACTAAATAAAAATTCTGCCACAGCTACAGCTATGTAGGCTGATGTATTAAAACTCTTTAAATCTGTAGGGGAGTACTTAAGGAGAACATAATACAGTACTGTTCAACTTGGGTGAGAGTAATTGCTTTTCTCCTGGTGCTAAGTATTACTTCTTTTTTCTTTTTTCCTGAACTGATATCTTTACTATTATGGCCTTTTTTTTTTTTTTTTGAACTCTGTCTCCAGTGCAGGAGAAGTCTTTCTTCTTCAGTACTGTAGAAAAGTCCCAGGCTTTCATAACAAGCTACCTCAGGTGTCCATGTACAGGTGCCCAGTATTGTTCCGCACAGTGGCTGCAAGCCTGTAGTGAGTCATTGTGTGATATTACAGGCAGAGCCCCAGTTCTGGCCTTGCTAAAGCTCCAGAACCTGCAATGAGATTGATGTGTCTTTTAAGGTTCATACTGATAAATCAAAATTATCTGAAATGGCAATTATATGAAAGAAAAACTGTGTGCCCAGAGCCTAAAATCAGTATAAACTCCCCACTTTTATTTCTTCATGATTTAGACTGCTTCATGTGCCCCAAGACAGAATTATTTATAAACAGCTTTATTTTCCAGTTACAACAGAGCAGTGCTCAGTGCCCTCTGCTGTCGACTCTGGAAAAGGGCACTGCCCTGGCTGGCACCTGGACGTTCCTTCAGGGTGCTTGTACTTCATCTGCGGAGTGAAAACTCTGCAAAGGAAGCACTCTGCAAACACTCTGCAAAGGGAGTGAAAACAGTGTTCTCAAGAACTGGATGGCCTCAGTGAATGTGTGGAGAGTGGCAGCGAAATCCTGTCCCAAATGATTTCCCCTTTCCTGGCAGTATAGATGATCTCTAAATGACTCTTCACTGCTGAGTAAAATTCTGAGGTCTGCTTCAAGTCCTTCTCACTCACATAGTCTTGAGCAACACCTGATATGGGGCCACCAAACTGAACATAAAACTTCTGAAGGGCTTTGTAGTCTCCAGTGGGAAGTGAGCTGCTAAGTAGGTCTCAAAAATCATTTGGCTTGTGAATCCAGGCATAAGACCAGAACTGAGGTCACCACCTTCAGCAACTGATAATCAAAGGTTATAAGTGGAAGTACAATGCAGAAACATTTTTGCATAATCCTTTTCTGTGCTTACCCAGCACAGTAACTTACTTGCACCAGTTTTGCTCTAAAGGTAGTCTTTTGCACAAGCAAAGAAAAAGATTTTTAGAAACCTAAAGAAGTGTGGTGGGGCTTCAGTGATTAGTGTACACCAGTACCTGTTGTAATCTTCTAATTTTCAACAGGCAAGATTTCAAGCTGTTTTAATTCTTGCGGGTTTAATATTTTTCTTTTGACAGGGCTCAGTCAAAATGTAATTTTAGATGCTTAACAATTTCCCTGTGGAATAGAAGGATTCCGTCTTTACTGACCCAGGAGCCCACTGCTTCTAATGAAAAAAAGCAGCAAACAGCTCAGCGAGGTTTAAAATCGCCTATGCATCAATTCCAGTTAGGGTGCCTGGGGTGGGACATGAAGAGGTGCTAGGTGCATGCGAGGTACATGGATCTGAAGGGCAGCTGCCAAAAACTTCTCTGCCAAAACCTGCTCTGAGCTGCTGTCTCCTCCTGCAGACACTGAAACTGTGTTCACAGAGTCTCATGCTGTGCATTAATGATTCACAGAGGTTCAGATATGCTCAAATCCTGCCCCACTGGGAAGCACCACAGTCTTCTTGGAGCTGAAGAGACAGGCGTCTAACCTATTCCTTAAAATCCACTCAGATCCATTGATTAGACTTCCTTCCACCACTGCCATCTCAGGGAGGTTACAGACCAAATCTAATAATTATGTGATACAAAAATGAGAGATACAGAAATGCTGGAGCAGCTCCATGAAGCTCATCTGGAAATGTGTCCAGGAGGGCAATAATGTTAGATGCATTTTTGAGCAGAGGTAAGCAATGCTGAGCAGAAATCATACCAGCAGCCTCAAAAATTCAGCAATTTCACTGGCAGAAATCCTGTTCTGGGAGGGATTGTTTCCTGCTGCTGGTGCCAAGGTAGAACCTCTGCCTCTGAATTACTGTAAAGGTCTTTGTTGGACCAAGGCAATCATGTTCTTGTTGGCCTGGAGCTGACATTGCAAACATCCAGGCTTCTTAGATGCTATTTTACATAAATTTTGAAAATAAACTTTAGTGGTTTTAATGTCACTCTGGTGAAAAGCTGTTTACTTAAGATACATGTTAGGCGATATGGCTTTACAGTGGCAGCACAGGTTCCGGCGTTTCACTTACAAGTGCTCCATTCAGGGCCACATTTTTCTTAATTCTCAGCTGACAGTTTCTGATCATCATGGAAATACAATCCAGGAAGGAAAACGTGATATTCGTAAATCCAGTGACTGTGAGGCAAAGTAAGTGAAGGTTTTACCTACTGGAGACAGCATGTGGAACATTCCAGCTGGCTACTGGACTTGATGCTTGATACAGGAGCTTTCAGTTGATTTTTAAAGAAGAGAAGTCTTTCCCAAGACATTGTAGGACTGGGGAGTTCCTTTTACTTTTTACTTTTTTTTTTTTATTAGTGGTAGCTAAAGTACCAGTAAAGACCTGTCCCTTCTGCTACTTATCTCTCCATAAACAGCTTTCATCTCTGAGAATTCCATGAAGATGTCCAGTAAAGGGACTTCCTTGTCAAGTATGACCATATTTATCTTTTCTGGTTTTCTCCAAAGGAGCTGGGCTAAGTTGTAATGTTTTGGACTGTGAGGTAGCTCCTGGTAGGAGATATATGAGCTTTCTACGTATGAGGGTGATACTAAGAGAACTTTTTTCCAGAATCCATTTTCTCTTAATAGCTTCTCTGTTTCAAATTTTCTTTAACCTTCCTTACAGTGGCCCTTCATGCTTAGCTCTGACTTGATACAAACTTTTTAAGGATTTACACTGAAGTATGAAAATATGCAAGTCCAAGTTAAGGACTTTTTAAAACTTCTGCCTGACCTAACAGGGGATTTATTCACAGTAAAGAGAAAAAAAATCACAACCAGCCAAAACAAAACCCCAAAATCATTTATTGTTTACAATGGGTAAATCTTGTTCTGCACTCCTGCCTTTTCAATGGGATTCCTCTGCAGCAGGCAAGTCCAGGGGAACACCAAGTCTGACTTTGAGACAACCCCCTCAGACACTCAGGGCACTGAGTCTTCTGCAATGGACTCATGGTCTAATTTTGCCCAAACTGAAAGGCAAAACATTTTCTTTCAAAGTTGGGAGTGGATGGAGGAAGAGGCATTTGATGTCAATAAAAGAGTCCTTTCTCTCTCTGCAGACATGTCTCCATGGTAGTAAAGTTACCTAGATTGCATCTCCTGCAAAGGCCAGCACAGCATTTCTTCATGGCTGCCTCCAAATAGCCCCAGCGTCCTTCTCCAGGGAAGTTCTAAAGCCCAACTGCATATTCGGGCACTCCTGAACTTGCAGATGAATATAGAAACCACTCAGGAGCAGCCCAGCACTCTGGAGAGAGCAGTGGGCTGGTTTCTAAGCAGCAGGGGCCAGTAGCAAACAGGTCATGCAGACGGGTTGAATTCACGAGCATTTGCACTCTGCAGCACAGCCAACCCAAGTGTTATAAATCACCATAACAGCCTTGCATTCCCCTGGCACAGGGTCTCTGCCTCTCCCAGGCTGCCCGTGCAGTGCTGCTCAGGGCTGGGATTACAACATTTGACTGAGTGCCCAAGCCTTAGTCATGTTTTTACTGCAGAGGCACCCACAGCAGTAGCTGTAACCCAGATCTGTAATTTAGGGTAATTGGAAAGTGCTGTGAGTGGCAGAAAATCAGGAGAAAGTAAAAACCAAATTAAACTCATTTAAAATGCTTTATGCCACGATCCTAAACTTCTTTGGGGAAATTGCTCTTTTTGTTCTGGAGATAACAGATAAGATATTGAGCAGCATTGACTCTGATGGCCTCTCCAGTCATGTAAGAACAGCCACAAGCCCTAGCAAAACCCAGTATACAAGCTTTATTGAAAGGATTCTATTCTACTCTTCCAAAATTTTCCCACTAAACTTCTTTCTATATTTGCCAAATTTCTTTACAAGCAGTTGTCTTAATATTCCCTTTACTTAAATGGCAGAGAAACAAATTTCTAAAAGAGGCTCTCAGATGCAGGCTGGGGTAGCTCTTAAAAAGAGCTGATGTCTTTTGGGTATTTCCAAAATAAAGACAAATATTCATTTAGTTTTATTCAGGAAAAACAGAGGCAGAACACAGCTGCTGGTTTTGGTGTCAGTCACATTCGGGTGGTCTTGCACATCTCTGATACCATACGGGTATTTTAAGGCCAGTACATTTACCCTTAGGATTTTTTTTCAGGCCCACTTTACCTGCCAGGATAGCATCAGGAGCCCATCGAGGAGAGGGCCATGGCTTGTTTCTACAGCATTTCCTGTGGGTGAAGTCAGCGTTCATGCACCCCCAGCCAAAATGGCAGGGCAATAAAGCTGCTGCCTGGGAAGCTGCATTCTGCCTTGGAGTGGGGACATCAGCATGGACTTTCATGATGGTACCAATGAAACAACTTAAGCTTTAAGTAGCAGTTGTGTGCATCTGCTGCTGCTCCCACTGCCAGGGACGCCTTCTGCAGCTCTTCAGAGCTGCTGGTGGTGGGTGGGACTTAGACACAGTACACGTTCCAAGCTAATTGACTTAAACACTTCCTTAGCACCCACCACTATATGTAATTCCAATTACAGCATTTCACATTCGTATTCTACAGATTTTGTAGCATAGTGTGTTTCTGCTAGCTCTGTCATAGTTCTGAAGGCTGCCAGCAAATGCCAAAAATCACAGCACAGTCAAATTTCCCTTGCTTTTGGTTGAGATGCCTTGTGGTTTGGGAAGTAAAACTGAATTTAAATTTTGGCTTTAGTTTCACAATATTTCAAAAGTTTAAGTTATACAGTTGAAATCAGAAGTTTTTAAACTGTTCTGTTGTTTGGTTTTTTTTCCTCTAAGTTTAAGCGCTTCACATTATTTAATACTAGCGTCATGTGATAAGACTTCCTGAGTCACTGAACTGCAGTATTCATTTATCTTGATTATCTTGCTTATCTTGATTTGTGCAGATAATAGTTCCTCAGGGAAAAGAACAGAGGATAAAAATGGGGATGGCATAATGATGCCAAAGAGAGATCAGCTTGGTGGTGGTCACCCAGTCCCAGAAACAGGTAAGACCAACCATGTGAATTAATTTTGAATTACATCAGTTTTTCAGTCAGGTGCTATAGATACAGATAAAGTGGTCAAAAATTGAATAATGTACTTAAATATTCTGAACTGTCCCTAACATGATCATAGAGTTTAGTTTCATAGTATGAGTTGTTCCAATTATTAACATCTAAGGGGTAGACTAGCTTTATGTTTAAAGAAAACTTTCAGGTTTTCTCTACCAGCGTCTCACTGTGTTAAATAAAATGTCATTTCTCTCAACCTCATTGTAGGTGCTGTGTTACCCTTAGCCTTAGGCTTGGCAATCACTGCTTTGCTGCTGCTTATGGTTGCTTGCAGACTGCGCTTAGTGAAACAGAAGCTCAAAAAAGCTCGACCCATTACATCTGAAGAGTCCGATTACCTCATCAATGGGATGTATCTCTAAAAACTGGATTTGGGTCAGTTGTTTTCTCCCCTTTCTCCTATGTCCATGAATCTCTGCCTCTATAAAGGACCAAAATCCTTAGTTTATTTTCAAGTGTAGAAGAAGCCTACGTGATGAAGAGCATACTCTTCCCCTTCAGTGATAATATAAAAAGTGGGTAGATGTCCTTGTTCAGAAAATACGAAATGTTCAGGCTCCAGAGAGTAGCTCCAGTTGATTGTTGTGCAGAAGACACTGCAAGGTGGGGAGACCCCAAACTGGATGTGGGGCGCTTTTGCCCTCCCCACAGCAGTTGGGGGTTTGGCCAGGGCCGCATGCACCCCCCGGGCCTGGGCACTGGAGCAGCCAAGGCTCCACAGCCTGGCATTGTTGGCCAAGGCGTGGGGGGAAGCCTGTGCCACCTTCTCAGTGCTGCCATCACTGTGGGGACCGGGGTGCTCCAGCCAACACGCTCCTTCACCGTCCCACAGAGACCAATTGTGTTCTTTCCACCTGATGTACTGGAAGTATTTTCATTAAAGAATGTGTCTTGCTTTGTTAATTAAAAGCAATTGCTATTCAAGCACCAGCTTTTGCAAAGAAAATTAGGATTTAAGGAAGAAAGCATCTTATTTTTCCCTTGGTTTAAACCTCTGTGCTGCTAGCAGACAGCCATGCTTGCTAAATGCTGAAATGGAAAAATGCAGCTCCTCAGCAGATGAGCTTGGGCTTGCCAGTGCTCAACAGCAGCCGTGTACTGCTGCCTAAAGAAGCTGTGGATGCCCCATTGCTGGCAATGTTCCAGGCCAGGCTGGATGGAGCCCTGAGCAACCTGCTCTAGCGGAAGGTGTCTCTGCCCATGGCAGGGGTGCTGGAGCTAAATGATCTTTCCAACCCAAACCCCTCTATGATTCCATGTGCAATCCCAGAGCTGTGTCTCTCCTTGGAGCTCAGGGCTTGTTCAGCCTTTTCCACATCCATCCCACCAGCCTCCCACAGCGTGAGAACACAGCACACAGCAGTTTTTACCTGAGATGCCGGAGTGTAGGATTCCTGCTGGTTATCCCATAGCTCCCTGCAAAGCTTGAAAGCTTCGGTGATCTGCCCTCACCCCAGAAAAATTCTCATAGAATTAGAGCAAGTAATTGATATGTGTGAGTGACCTGCAGATGTGTTACCAGTAAAATGTGTACAGTACATGTTATATATACATATATATACACACACACTGTGCTGTCTGTCTTGTTTGGCTGTCCAAGGATGTCACATTCCTCATGGGTCTCAATAAAACCAGAGTCAAATGAGGCATGCATCGTTTTGTATGTCGTCTTTTGTACTTCAGTAACTTTGAGTCAGCAAGAATATTGCTATGGTATACAAATAGTTCTTCAAGTAATTTTGTTCTTGATTACTTTATGTAAAATAGCTCTAATAAACCGATTCTATTCTTATATTTATTGCATTGTCTTTTGTTTCCATTGCCAGCTAAATTTTGTGCTAAAAGACTGCATCACAAGAGCAACACATTTCCCCTTTCTGTGAAGCAGCCTTATAAGAAGCTGGAATGTGTATCTTGGGGGGAGTTGTTGAGATAGTTGTTTCAAGGAGAGAGAGGACAGGATATCTGCTTGTATGACCCGTCTCTCGAGCGGTGCTTGAGCTGAGCAGGACAGCATTTGTAGAGCTGGCTGTGCCAACCACTCAGGGAATCTGGTTGCCAGTGCTCCTTGCTCGTGCCACATGAGGCAAAGTCTGGTTGTTTGTACTTCAGTGTTACAGTGGGTCCAGGAGATCATGTGCTGATGCTGCCCATTTCCAGTCTGGGATTATGGCCTCTCATCCATCCCAGCCCCCAGGAGACATGGCAAATAGCACAAGGCATTTTAAATACAGCCTTCTAGAGAAGACTCACTGCCCATTTGGTTGGGCTCTTGTTTTCCGACATTGAAATTTGCGTTGAGTTTTAATTAAATGCCTAAATGTCCTTCACCACCTCACCAAAGCAGTAAGAAAAGTGGTCTTTTTTCTCTGTGTCCACTGTGCTCCTATTATCAAAACCGATTACCCTGGCACACAGCCAACAGCAGATCACAAAAGTTTGGTTTTGTTCTGCTGGGCAGTACAACAGCAAGATCTGGCACAAAGCACAAGCCAGCCAGCACAGCCATGGTGCAAGAGGCTGCTCAGCTTTCCAGTCACTCCACCCAACAGCAGGCCTTGTTTCTCTGCTGCTGCTAGTGGAATAAACGTGCACGGATTTGGGCTATGACAGCTGAGAGGGAACGCCTCCAAGCAGAGATCAGCAGACAGCAAGCACGGTACAGGAGTCTGGCTAGTGCTGCATTAGCTGCCACACTTCCAGGGACTGTTCTTTCGGGGAGGGAGATGGTGACAGGTGCTGCCCTGCCACCAGCCTGAGGCTTGGTGCCTGGGCCACCAACTTGAGGCTTGTTAATTCCCAGGTGACAGCAAACTTCACAGCTGGAGTGAAATAAAATAGTTTTCACCTTACCGGAGAGCCTGGGGGCATTGTCAGCTGGATGGAGATCAAGACAAAGTTAGCAAAGTAACAGATTGGTTTGGCAGCTCCTGCAATTAACGCACACGTGTTTGCATTTAATACCTTCCATGCTATTTGATTTTAAATAAGTCATACTTAACTACTGAGCTAGAGCATGCCTGGGAGTAGCAGAAAATACTGTCAACATGCTCAGGATGGTTTTCCCCTTTTCCCCAGGCAGCTCCCAGACACTGCCTCCTGCTGACACCACTTTTGTAGCCCCTTCCCAGCCACTTCTGAGGTTGAGGCTCTCCCTCTGATGTCAAAGGAGTGCTCAGAGCAGGCAGTGCTTCTAGCCCATCTTCATGGCTGCATTGCTAAAACTGCATTCATGGCCTGTTAAGCAGGCCCCAGAGAGCAGGCCCCAGAGCTAGGGAGTTTTACACAGTCACAGATCACAGGATATTCTGAGTCAAAAGAGACCTATGAGTGTTTATCCTGCAGCAGAAGTCAGACACTCTATGTGAAAGTCATCACTATTTGAAGTCTGTCAGATCTGGTTTTCCTGTCCTAATTACTGACATTTGTCTATCCACATATCTGTGAATATGCTCAGTCCACCCATTCTTACCAGCATCTTAGGTAAGCAGAGAATGTTGACCACCCTGACTGCACAGCTCTGTGGATGTTGCTCCTCTGCATTAAAATGTATTTCTTCAGTGTATATTAATGTTGATCACAATTCTTATTTCACTTAGTTTTTTTAAAACTGTTTTGCCCTTCAGACAGCTTACGGGTACAAATTACTTCAGAGTAGCAAACAACAAAATACTTACCTAGGTTTGACCCATATTTAGAAGTCAGGAGTTTTTTTTCCATAATATGGGCTGCTTGCTGCCACTTTTGCAGGGGACCCTAGCCTGAACATCTCCCTGTAATCATTCCATAGCACTGCAGGATAATAGCAGGGGCAGTTCCAAGAGCACATTTGCAAAACAAAAACGCTGAAATAGGTCAGTGTGATGCTCCATTTGCTTTTCAAATCCTAGATAAAGCATAAGAGTTTCAATCCAAACTGCACAGAGCCAGTCAGAGGCATGAACCAATAGCAACACAAACATGCCACCCAAAACAAAGGGAGAGCCTTTCTAGTAAGCCCTAACAGAATCCACAGTCATGCATCACTAAAGTCTGTGCTTGCTGTTTTCATGTGCATCAGGAATTGGGATTTTTCAGTTTCCAATGGCAAAAGCTGAAAAGAGTAAGAGCAAAGGGAAAAGCTAAATTCAGAGAGCACTGATGGTCATAAAGGCCAGACAGAGGCAATAAACAAAGAGTAATTAATATGAAAAAGAGCCCATGACACAATCAGTCGGAGCTGAGTGACAGGAAAACATGCTGTAAACAAGGAATATTTAAAGGGGGAAAAATGCATGTAAATCTGCTCTATATTTTTCAAGTAATAGTTACTGAAAACAACTGAAAAAGTGAGCTGCACTCTGCACTGGAGCCCTGAAACACAAAGAGAAATCTAGAACAACTGGATCAGCACACTTCAGAAACAAGGTTTTAAATACACCTGCTAAAAGTTTAATTTTTGCAGATATAAGGCTCCTGGCTGACAATTATAAACCATTCATAAATCAATAAGAAATGTATTTTAAGCAAGCTGGCAGAAACCAGGCAAAAAGTCAGTGCTTCCTTCGGTGAAGGACTGAGAGTTGCCACTTCCTTGACCAACAGAAATGTATCTAGAGAGGGCAGAGCAAGACATTTTAACATAGTTCTTAAAACTATCAGATGGTAATGAATTAAAGAGATGCATTTAAGATTTCTACACTCAAACCAAATGACTGGACAACACAGATTTAGAGGGAGCAGGGAACTTGAATGAGTGCAGGACTGTAAATTATTTCAAAGCAGGCAGCCCAATGGAAGATTTGGCCTATAGGGAAAGCATCCCTGAAGGCTAATTCCATGCCCAAGAGATGATTATCCTGAGGCTGCCTCTATATCCAGAGGAGAGGAGCTTCTCTAGAGCTCTGATCAAAGCCATTTTTCCTAACCAGAGGCTTTCAAAGAGTGTCCTCCTAGTCCAAAAGGCACCTGCAATAAAAGTTACTGATTTATCTCAGATGCCACTTCTCCATTATAGCTGAAAAAAGACTTGGCAGAACATATTAAACAAGAAACATGGCTTGCTCATAGTACAAACACATAAAATGCAAACATAAGCCCAAACATGGCTGAAAAAAGGACTTCAGCTTCTCAGAAGCATTAGGGAATTTTTTCAAGAGTATTTACCAGGTCAGTTGCTCAGAAGCATATGATGAAAATGGCTGGACTACATAGAAACCTTAGAAGTGAGATCTCAGAGTAACTCCATCAACAGTCTTTATGAAAATAGTCTGTTGTTGCTAAAAGGCATGGGATTGTCTCAAGTTCTATGTTTTGTATGATGAGACACACAGTGAGTTATATTCATTTCTCCTTCCTGAAGCTTTCAGACAATTCTCAATGGACAGCTGGATCTCCTCCATACATGTTTCAGCAATAGCTATGGGCACTCAATTCATAATTTAAAGAAATACACTTTTAGTTTCCAAGCACATGCTGCTGAGCGTCTCATTAAAACTCTGCCAAGAGCATGAGAGAACAGCCACAGCCTTTGATAGGAAAGTTCAGAGTGCATCAGCCGCTTCATGAAATTGTGCCATGTAAAAAGCTACTACCTGGAACAGAAAGCAACCCTGTATGTCAAGGATGAAGTGTGGAAGGTAAACAGGACAGGTACAGGGAAGTTTACTTCAGCTCTGCCAGCATAAGGCCAAGTTTTAGTCCACGCTTATTTCCTCAGACCTGGCTGAGGCCTGGAGCCCCAAACCCTGCCAGCTGGGGTGTCTGAGCACACAAGTGTGTGTTATATAAAGTAAAGGCAAAGTGGGGTTATAAAACCTTAAGTGTCTGTGCACTTACAACAACTGGTCTGCAGTTCACAACCTTTCACAGTTAAAAGCAGGTGGACAAAACTCAAATAGACTCAACAAAAGCAAAATGAACCCATAAAACCAATTTAAACCCCATACTTGAAGCCATCTATTGTCTACCACAGTACTTAAACTCTAATTTACCCTTCCTGATCTATCAAGTCTGAACATCCTGAAACGCAAAAGACCAATTTCAGAGCTCATTATCTCTTGCATCTCCCTGTGCCATCTTTGAGGCAACACTTCCCCTCTGAATTTTTTCCCTTGGTTCTGCACAATGTGCTTGTGTGACCTGACCATCTGCTTTTTTTCTGAACCAGGACCACCCCTCATTCACTTCAGCAGAACACCTCTTCCACATTGCTTGGGACAGGGATCAAGGTTCCATAAGGGTAACTATTCATCTTTTGAACTGCATCCTAATATGTTTAAAATCTGCGAAATAGAACCAAAGGTACAAATTATGAGTGTGGTTTGTGTTATTCATAATTTGTATCATGTCGAAGTTCAGAAGAATTGTCTCATGTCCTCCTTCTGTGAACTGCATTTAAATCAAAAGTAGCACAACCTAGGGCAAATTAATGAGTAGAATAAAGAAAACACTGTTCATGTAAGAATGAGTTAACATCCTTCTTCCTGGCAGGAAGGAGAGTACTAGTTCAGAGTTTTCATGTGAGTATTTTACTTTACCTCCTTGTGCTGATGTGTTAATTCCACAGTCAAATATCCTGGAGCTTGCCACCCTGTCACAAAAACACTGCACATGTGGAGAGAACTGCTGCCAGCTCTCTGCTCCAGAACCTACCATGCAGAGGCCCCCTGGCTCCAGGCATTATTGCCCGTTTCAAACTCAGGGACAACAAAACATTTCAGGAATCATCCAGGTGGCTTCATCAGCAGTGCTGGTGCACACGCGCTGTGTGCTGGTTTCCCTCCAGAAAAAACATGTTACGGGTTCTCTGGCCTCAAGCCATCTGACCATTCTGAAGGGAGAAAGTACACAGGTTATTCCTGCTACATAAACAGAAAGCATCCATACAGCACATCAAACTCCTCTGTGGAGAACTCAACAACTCTGGGTGGGTTTTCAAGATACAGGTATTGGCTTTCCAAGTGTTCTACTGTCTGGATCTCAGAAACAACTGGATAAACAACTCAGCGTTCAGCCAATACGTTCTCCCAAGCTGTTCTGGCTTAGAGGTGATAGTAACAGCCCAGTGAAATATGACTGCACTAAAGAGATAAAACTTTTATCCTTGCAGGTGGCATATCACACTCTCCAAGGTAGCTGGATTCGACTATGGACAGCAGACAGAACTGTGCACAGGGCCTGTTCACCAAAACACACAGATGTGAACTAAGAGAAATTCCAAACAGCCACCAAAAACCTCACTTACATTCCAGGTAGTATTAACAGGCTTTGTAACTGCTGCAATACATTAATCGACTGAAAATGGACACATGGTTCTGGTCAGTTAGCAAACAAGTATTTTTACACATGTTTTCTTTTGGATATGTGAAATCCTGTTAAAAGTTAAAAAACAAAACCAACCACAAAATCAGACAGACACTTAGATACAGCTTCCTCTCAATTTGTTTTATTTGGCAAAGTAGCAATTCAGACAGTTCACACAGCATTTATTCAAGCTTTCAAGTCTTCTGCATTTCAACTTGTCCTTGTCTCCAAGTTTTTACTTCAGAACCATTGCTCCATCATGGAGGAGTTTCCATTTTTGACTCCTAAATGCTACTCCTGGATACTCCTTTCTGTCCGAGTATCTTGACTATCATCAACCCCTTCAGTGGAATGGGTGCACTCTTCCCACCAGCCTTGGTCCCTGAAGCCTTACACCTCCTGAAGTGGTTCTTCCCCAGGAAGTTGTCATCGGGTCTCAGTTTTAACACCACTTCCAAGTCAGGCTAGCTTATTACACTGTGTCCAGAGACAGGAATTTGGATACAGTTGAGCTCATATCTTTCATTTAACTGATTAAATCAGTGAGAAGATGTAAATAAAGCTGAACTCAAACTGAAAGATACAGCGACCAAAAGGTTGAACTTTAGCATGCATCAGTTAAGATATTTCACTTCAACACCAAGAACTAGAGTCACAGTTGATTGTGGGTTAGTACGAATTTGTCAGATGCAAGTGGATTTTTCTGGATTGTATTTTCTAGAATACGCGCTATATTAATTTCTTTATAAGATTAATCTTGTGCATGTGCTCCCAGGCTGCAGTCAGATCAGGAGGTGGTACATTAACTTCCAAACATCTAAATAAATTAAGTCATATAGTATCTTTTACAGAGGAACAAAATGGGGCTGGCCTTTAAAAGACAGGTTCTTTAAAATGTTCCTTTTCCATATTCAGAGACCTTTGAATTTTAACCTTTATGCTATGCTTCCAGGGATTAATGCTATCACAAAATTATTGCTCTTCCACCATAAAAAGTTGTTCTGGGTTTTTTTCCAGTGATCACTATGGGTTGTTTCATTCTATAATCCTTCCTATATTAAAAAAAAAAAATATTAAAAAATACACTGTTTACTTTAATTCCTGGTTGCTCAAATATGAGCAAGATGACTGAAAACACACATCCCCCCTTTCCCGAAGCAGCCCACCTTACTGTACTGCTTCGCCATTTGCTGTCGACATTTTACAGTACCAAAACAGAAAAACTTAGGGGAGAAAAAAAAGTTTATAGCCTTCCAACTATCTTCTATGAAAACTGAATGAGTGCATCTATCTGTACTTAGGATAGATAAGTACACTGGGTGCCACAGTTATAAAAATAAGAATGTTAATACAGCAAATGGCTTTGCCAAAATCAACTTTCTTTTAGAACCAAAAGGGGGTTTTGGTTTTCATAAAGAACCTAGCAATCCATATCTCAGCCTATCTACCCACCCTAATTTTTCACACAAGCACAAACCACCCCCCCTTTTGCTTTTAACTTTATTTGGCAAAGCAGCATTGCGTAAATTGTTCAGTAATTGGAACACGCCTCGCCTCACATTTATGGAGTGTATCACACCAGCACTGAGCTATAAACCACAACAAAATTTCAAGATTACAATAATCATTTTTAGAAGGAAAGGGAAAACCATATCTGTTATGTCCAGCTTGAACAGCAATGTTTGATCAAAGTGGCCACCTACCTCTGATGCCTTGAAATTTAATATATACAAATGCCTGGTTTTAAGGTAAAAAAGCTGCTGATTGTATCTACTACATGCTAGTCTATGACACCATGTCAAAAGCTTGGAAAGGAAGTTCATTTCCTTCTAGTAGCATCTAGCAGACGTTGGAACACAGAAAACCTGGTATTACCTACACAGTGTCGTAAGGTGCACAGAAGCAAGTTTTACCAAGGGACACAGGAGCCAAGAGAAGTGAGTGTTCAAGTTCCCCCATCAAAATTAGTGTTCACAAGCTATAAGTCCTTATCTGCAGTTTTGCAGAAATTCACTTTGAACAGATGAAAGTGAAATAAAGGCATGTTAAATAAAACAGTGCCCACATAAAACTTTCCACCATTTCTTTATCAGATTTGCCTTGAGCATCTAAAAAAATAAAACAAACACCATGCTTTTCCATGCTGATAACAACAGTATAATGAAGTCCAAAACAAGCTGCAATGCTGTTGGTTTTCAAAAAGCTTTTAGAACTGGAGATGAGCAGTCCACTGTAACACTATGTTTGGGTCAAGATGATGTAGCTTTTACAATTCATCCCTGTAGAAAGAAAACACATGCAGTTATGTTTCTTCCCCCCTTGGAAAAGATATTTGAAAAGTTTTGATATTGAATCAGGTTACATTTAAGTGCTCACGCACATCAGCAAAACTTAATCTCTTCAAGCATTTGAGAAAAAAAACAAACACCAAAGGAAAGGCAACAGCAATCCCATATGATCTCATACTATTATGTGACTTATTGTGAAATACGAGTCCCTCTATTTTACATTTAATGGATCACTTGCTTTAAGGAAACCCCACATACTGTGCAGTTAGTAAAACAGCTACCTGCCATCCGAATCCTGCTGGCTACACACTGGCAAGCAAATGAGCCAACTTACTAGACAGAGTATTGGCAACCCATCCTCTGCAGCTGCCAAAAAGGCAAGTTTAGCTTCAGCTGCAGTCTCTCAAGAACTCTCAAGAAAGTGAGAACACAGTCTTGCATCCCTGTCATGCAGTTTGTACCACTTAGTTTATTTATTTCTCAGATGAACTCGATTAGCTCCTGAAGGAGCTATGACAAATCAGGAGTAGGTTATGAAAAGTCCAGGGGCAGGGCAGGGTCTGTCTGTGCATGTGTGTGTGTGTGCTAAAAGGAGACCTAGTTAGCAGAAAGGATGCATCAAGAAGTCTCTCTAAATCACTGAAAGGAATCTAGAAAATGCAGAGGTTTGTTCCTGTAAGACATTTAAAACACATTGAAACAAGAAACCTATAGAACCAATACTCCAACCATAAAGTTATCATAGAGTAGTGACTTGTTTAAGTATTTCTAAAGCATTAATTTTAATGTAAAATGCCCACCAAATCTGAAATACTGTGCCACTCTGAGCACTGGAAAATTCAAAGAGAAGTGTTTTGCCTTTTTCTTTTTTTTTTTTGCACAAGGCACAAGCGATCTATGAACTCAAAATGAGTTTGCTGCAATTTTTCTTTTAGTAGGTGCATCAGCCTCATTAGCCACAGCAAACAGTGTCTGAATTAGAAAAAAACCTCAGTAATGTGATTGCTGGCTCAATACACAATAGTATTTCCAGCTATCATGCAAACTAACCCACAAAACATAGTTCTACATGCACACATACAAAACCTTTAAGTTACAAAGACATATTATGCCCCAGGAGTCATACAGCATGGAATGATAGCATGCAAAACATTTTAAAAGCAAGTGAAAAGGCTGTAGAAACTAATGCTTAAATGACTAGTTTGCTATCTAATGCAGTTGGGATGCAAACCTTGTGATTTGTAAGTGATAAATATTTGCATTCTTTGCACTTTGCACTGCCTCCTAATAGTAAGGTACTAATCACACAGTTTTAGAGTACTGCAGTAATTACAGACAGCAGAAAAAAAGCAGGAGGCAGAACACATCTTGGTAGGGATAAAGAAAAATCTGTTTAAGCTAAAGGTTTGTAAGCTCTCCATATTTGCCTGTCTCACAGAATGGGTATTTGCTTACTTTAAACAGATAAAAAGAAATGAACATATGATATCCAGTTTAAAATGCAGTGCCAGTGAATTCAGGACAAGTGCTTCGTTCACCCCTAATACTTCCAGGAGCTGCATCATCAGTTAATTTTTACAACTTCAAGAAGTGTATGTAAGTAACGACTTCTGCTGTTGTTAGTCTCATATGCCTAATTGTGGGTGTGATTTTTATCCTGATTCCTACCACAGACTCACAGCTTTATAAAAACCTGGTACTTTACTATGACAAGCAATTCTTAATCCTTCAAACCCAAGGCAGATCCTCAAGCAACTGTCAGCCCAAGAAACATTCTGTATTTACTTTGAAACTATTAAACACAATTATTTTATCCAGCCACAGATGTTAGCAAGGCTTTTCCATAATGTTGCTAATGCACTTGAGGTATTTAAAGTGTGGGTTTGTTTTTTCTTTTCCAAAATGATATTTCTACTTGCAACATGTAAGTATTATATAAATATATAATTTAAAAGAAATTACATTAACATGACAAGATGACAATTAACATGACAAGTGCTAAAATTATGCAGCATTTATTTTCTACAGATAGAAGTTGCATTTATAAGTGCATTATTGGATTGTATTCATTAGAAAGTTCCAGAAAGTCTCAGATCATCTGATAGGTAACAGTTGTCAGCTTTCTCCCTAGTATAGCACAGCTTGCAGACATAAATACACATTGCAAACCAGCATCAGCTAATCTGAGCTGATCCTGTATGGATCAAAAGCTGCCAAGCTATGAAATCCACCAGGTTTCAGCTACTGGTAAGAATCAGTACAGAGGCCTATCCTCCCAGTGGTACAACAAAATCTATCCTGCTACAAAGCTTAAAAGGAGACTCAAAAGATTGCTCTTGCCTTGTTAAAACTATCCTGTTGTCCCTAGAGCCACAGGTAAGATCTACTAATTTGTATTCTTTCTGGCCATGGCTATTTGTTGTGATTCTTACACAACTCGTGTAATTTCTCCACCTTCAGATATGCACTCCTTCCAGTCTGCTTACCAGCTCCTGCTTAGCAGGCAATATATACATTTAGTGTTTAGGTCACCACAGTAGTCCTTTCAAGAGCTTTGGAATTCCAGCAAGAGAACCACTGATCTGTCAACTGAGGCATCAAAGCAATTTTGTAAGCTCAAGTTAAAGCAAATTTCAGAAGTCATTAGCTCAAAATTACTATACTTGAAAAAAAAAAAGTAAGAAAGTTTGAAAAATTTTGGCTTACTACTAGGGAAAATATACCTGAATATTTTATGCTTCCCATTACGAATATCCAACAACAAACCAAGAAACATTCTCAGAAAAAAACCTAATAGGCAGCATTTCAGGTAAATGACAAAGTTTGTCACAAAATAAAATAAAGAATCAATAGTCTTATCAACAATAAATTTGAGATATAAGTAAGGCATGCACCTTTGCGATCCCTCACCACCTCTTTAGTGGAAGGCATTCAAATTAAATATTTCAACAAACATTTATAAACCTATGTGAAGTCTATCTCACTCTTCTAGATCCACTTCAATTTTCTTGTCATTAGGCAGCGTTTGACTTGCCCTTTTCAATATGTCATTCATCTATGAAAAACACGTTGTCATTACTGAAAAAGAAATTCAGAGTGAATCCTTTTATGAATTAGAAATACAGCACATACTCAAGTGTTTCAGCAGCCCATTATTTCTCACTTCATAACTTTACTGATGCAAGATTCAGACTTCTAGCATTTTAATCTGGAAAGGTGCTATTATAAAATATTTATTATTTGTTATGATCAATCATAAAATTGAGAGTAAATTGAAATTATAAAGGAAATTTTTTTGTTATCTACTGTATCAGATATATCACATGCACTCTTACGTAATTGTATTGGATTTGCCTGGCATGGTTTTGGTAACTGGGGGGGGTGTGGGCAGGGGGGCTACAGGGGTGGCTTCTGTGAGAAGCTGCCAGAAGCTTCCCCCATGTTCTACAGAGCCAACACCAGCTGGCTCCTAGAGGGACATGCCAGTGGCCAGCACTGAGCCAATCAGGAATGGAAGCAACACCACTGTGGTAACATATTCAGGAAAGAAAAAACTATTGCAGAGAGAAGAGTGGGGTGAGAACATGAGAGAGGAACAGCCCTGCAGACACCCACATCAGGGGAGCACAGGCAGCAGGGGCTCCAGGTACTGGAGCTGAAATTCCTTTGTAGTCTGTGGTGCAGACCATGGTGAAGCAGCTGTGGCCCTGCAGCCCATGGAGGATCACAGGGATGCAGAGATCCACCTGCAGCCTGTGGAGGAGCCCACATGGGAGCATCCGGAGAGAGGAGACTGTGAACCTGTGGGAAATGCGCAGAGCCCTGCAGACCCATGCAGAGAGGAACCCACGCTGGAGCAGGTTTCCTGGCAGGACTTTTTACCCCGTGGGGAACCTACGCTGGAGCAGGCTGTGCCTGCAGGACTGCATCGCAGGGGCAGCGACCCACCTTGGAGCAGTTCATGAAGAACTGTAGCCCATAGGAAGGACTCATGTTGGAGAAGTTCATGGAGAACTGTGTCCTGTAGGAGTGACCCCACACTGGAGCAGAGGAAGGACTCCTCTCTCTGAGCATCAGCAGGAAGAATGTGATTCATTTACTGTAAACCCCATTCCTTGCCTCCTTGCACTGCTGGGGGCAAGAGGTAGAGCTAGGAAGGAGAGAGAAGGGGTGCAGGAAAGGTATTTTTAAGATTTTTTTTTTTTTCCCTCTCAGTATCCTGCTTTGATTTTGCCTGGCAATAAATTCAATTAATATTCCCAAGTCAAGTCTGTTGTACACATGGTGGTAACTGGTGAGTGATCTCTCCCATTCCTTAAGTCATGAGCCTTCCATAGTATTCTCTCTCCTCTGTCCCGTTGTGGAGGGAGCAGCTTTGGTGAGCGCCTGGCACTCAGTCAGGGTCAAACCACCACAATAATATATAATTCTTAAATTTAACCTAAAATACTTTGTGCAGAGATTCTTTTTGCCAAAGTAAAATGAAAACTTTAACCATAATCATTTTTCTGCATGGCTTGAGGAATTCCAACAAACAATATCTGCTCATTTCAAACTAAATTGGTTAACTAGCTCATCAGGGGCATTTGAAATGCTGAATAAGAGTTTCTAAGCAGAAAGATATTAATATATATCCAAATAAATACATTTTCCAAAAGGGTGTTAATTGTGGTTTATGTACAGATAAGTGGGATACAGTAACAGTCCCAGTTTAGTCACTGAAGTTTTTGCTCAGAGAGGTCATACTGTCATTATAATTTTGTAATTTATCAGCAAATATTAATTTTGCAGGACATTTATAAATAATTTCTACTAATAAAATATGCAAGACAAAAGCAGTTGTTAACATTTTTAAACAGCTGCCTGTCTGGAAATCACATCCAAAATGCAACAGAGACTCATTGCTAAGTGTTATTTACACATTGTTACTCTTTTATGCCTCGGTATCAGCAACAATGTGGCCAGCAGGACAAGTTATCCCCTGGAGGTATTTAAAAGATGTGCAGAAGTGGCCCTTAGGAATATGATTTAGGGGTGGACTTGGCAGCACGGGCTTAACAGTGAGACTCAATGACCATAAACCTGTTTTCTATCCTAAATAATGCCATGAATCTGTGACTTTTAAAATTGTCTTTCTCTATAAGTAGTAAGTGAACTGTCACAGAGAAATCCTCATTTATAGGAGATCTGCCAATAAGGCAGCCATCAAGCCATGTTCCCAACTGTGCAACACAAAAGGCCTTCTCTTAATCCTATTTTTCAGTAAGAAAAACCCAAAATCATTGTTAAGTTTTAGGTGAAAGGATACCCTTATCAGTATTATCACATTGGGCATTGACTGCTGGATCTCTGGCACACTGCATTGTTTTGTTTTGTAACAGAGATAGGGTTCCTGTGTATATTCTACTTCTAAATGTCCCAGGGACTCACATTTGAGAGGATTCCATATTCGGAGCTTAAAAAATACTACTGCAACTGAACCAAAACTATAAAGTGATGGCCTAAATTTAAAGAAATTCAACAAATTAATTAACAAATTAATTTAAAAAATCTTATTCACAAATAAGATGCTTGATTTATCAATGTATTGAAATCCAAGGAATCTTTTCCTTCCAGCTAGTCCAGATCTCCTTCTGCTACAAGTTCCAGTTTTACACAGTGAAGCATGATACAAAATACCTGAAGATAGGTTTGACTTCAAGCACCACTTAAGAGAGTTGTGCTGCTTTGCAAAAGCACCTTGCAGGCCCATTAAAGAAAATTCCAAAAAGTGAATGGCTCAACAATAATTTAAACAGCTTCTTTCCTGCCAACTGGAAGGTCTGCTAGCCTAGGAAAATGCTGCTGGCCTATCAATTGTATTCTGTGAAGGGACACCGATTCTTCACTCAATGTGATGAAAGAGTTACCTGCATTAGGAATGAAATCACATAATGTAAACTAAAATAATAACATAATAAACACACCGAACTGAGCTAATATTAAAATTATTATTATTTAATGAATTTGAGATTTACAGCAACTAGTCTCCCATACACTACAGATTTTTATTACAGAAAGTTAGAGATGCTTTTTCAGAGGAGTCTCTAACTGAACTCTGCTCACAGATCTTGAGCAATTTATAAAAGAATAGCTGAAATCTAGGAACCTCTTTCATCTTTGATGAAAATGCATAGACAGCAAATGCTGACTCCTGATTAGGAATTTCCTTAGCAGCAGCTGGCTGACCATATACTTCATAGTCACCAACAAAGAAAAACAAAAAAAAAGAGAAAGATGTGACCTCCTGTAAGGCCAGCAGCACATTAACAGTTATCCTAGGAAATGGAATGGGAATTTTCTTCAGATCACAAAAAGGACAATTAAAGAAGCATCAAATGTTACAAGAAGTGGACTTCTGAGATTTTCTTTAACAGAGAGTTCCAAGACTAAACAAAATTTAAATGTGCATAGCAAGATACAGCTTCTATGCCATTGCAGATGAACACTTCAGGCTAAACACTTGTTTTCTGATAACACCACTGTAAATTCTTAAATTAAAAATAAATAAAATCAGTAAGTGCCTCAGAAAAGCATAGGAACTGGTACACATTTCTGGGGAAAATAACCTCACAGTACACATGACTGAAGAGGGCCCAAAGACAAACTCTTAGCTCTTCCCAAGCTAGCAGACATAATGAAATACCAAACTGCATTGAAGAGAGTTAACTAGTCCTTAACACAGTATCCCACCTTCATTTGTAACAAAGGATAAACACTATCATTCATGAAACCCTTCTTAAAATGTCTTATGAACACACACTGCTGCTACCAAAAAATCCCAATTGCCACTATAATCAGATCAAGTGGAAATGGAGAAAAATCAATGAAACCTCACTGAGAGAAGCAAGGCTTAAGAAGATGTCTACTCTTTTTTAGAGCAAACGAAGCATGGACTCCAAACTTAAATAAAACATTTGCCAGAGGAGGAAACCAACCACAAAGGAAAGCTTCCAAAGCCTTACAAGAAGCAGGAAACCCCTGAGTACCACACTGAGAAAATACTGGCAACATTCAGGGCCAAAGCATTCATTTGCATAACAAATACAAAACATTTGAATAACAAGCACACTTCACAAGCTTTGAACTAAGCAGAACCTCATTGAAGTTGTTTTAAGAGTAATTTGTACGTGGTGCCTATATAGTAATCCAAGAAACACTGAAATGAGATTTCACTAAGCAACAGTATGCAAACTGCTTTATTTGTAATTTTTATGAATATTTTGATAGGTTAGACTAAGTATTCATGTATTCAAATCACAAGCTATACTCCAGAATATCAAGGGAAAAAAGCCAAAAATCTAAATTTAGGTTAAAAGCTCAAGAGATGTTTTCAGAGCTCTGTGCACATCTCTGCACTTCACTAATGCCAATAATAGATGCACAAGCACTTTCTGCCAGGAAGCAACACAGCATTGCTGCTTTGTTCATTCACATACTAATGCCTAGCATGGCTTAAGCTGACAGCTGCATTAAGTCTATTTATTTAATTATTTATTACTTGCTGTTCAATTCTGCAATCTGGAAGGTTTCCTACTTCTAGAAAGGCCTTTAGTTTGCTGTATTGGCAAACACAAATACTGCCCCATCGGAGACGGATGACGGACTTCTAATAATATATCTGAGAATTTTTTTTGAACACTACTCAAGTACTCAACTATATTTACGCTTTAGGGAAGAAGGAATTATCTTCTTTACTT
>VXBU01001348.1:0-96725 GCA_013400315.1 Bombycilla garrulus
TTTTTTTTTTCTTTCACAGCAATGTGCTCTTTTAATCTCTTGACTAAAGGATCTTTGCTGGAAGCAGGACCATGGTAAAGGAAGGGGGAAATGCTGTGTCTATACTAAACCACATATCTTCCTTCTCTGATGTGCCCAGTTCTACCCAAACCAAGCCTGTAATGAAGGTAGTGGTGGGACAGTTAAAACTATTTTAGTTGCCTACTCAGGATGCAGGCAAGGAAAGCCTGCAACTCCAACTTTTCCCTGTGTAACCATGTTCGTCCCACAGATGAATGGGTCTGGTGTTATTTGCCTAGGCAAGGGCAAAATACAGACCCTAATAGGTGTGAAGGGAAGGTGACTCTCAATGTAAGTTTACAAACTGGGCAAGGAGATTCAGCTGAAGCATAGGAATGGTAAATGGTTTTATATTTGAGTCTGATATGGGAGAAAACATTTCCTTTCCCCACCCTCTCATAATGAAGTGTCTTCAGCTGAAAATTGCTTGGCATTGATAGAGCTTGCACATTCAACAAGGGACAAATAGCTATTCCTTCCCATTATAATACATGGCAACAGACTCTAATAAGGCTTCACTCCATGTAACAAGTGAAAAGTTCATCCTTCTACTTCCTTCCCTCCATTTTTTTCTCCTCTTCTTGATTAGCAGCCCACTACGGCCTCTTTGTACTATCCTTGAACAGATTCCTCTTGGTCAGGCTACTTGAAATTCATTACGGGATTGGATGAGAACATTAATGATGTTAATGTGTCACTTCAATTTCTGGGTTGGCAGTATATCAATATGTCCCTTAATCATTGCTTTAAGGTTTTGGAACCAGTAAGGAGACTTAATTTCAGTGAATTAGTTTTACTTAGAAAAAATCACAGAATCATAGCCTAAAGCTTCAAACAACAAATAGTTTAAAAATTCCTGATTTGTAAGCATGCCAGAAGACATTTCTGAAGGCCACTGCTATCTTCAGGTGAAAGGTAGTATTGTTGTGATGGCAGCAGACCACCACAACTGACAGAAAATAATACACCAATGAACAAATGATGATTGGAGATGTTTGTGCCATTTGAGATATGCCCTGAATCTGAGAATGCAGTGTTGATCTCCTTCAGTGCCTTTATTCATTCTGCTTTAATTGCAGAAAAAATATTTAAAAGTGTTTTTAAAATACTTTTAAGAGCAAAAAGCATGGTTTTATTCTCATATTTAAGTAAGGTGTGCATCTGTTTTTAGTACTACTATCAATCTTTTTTGTGATATGTATGTGTGTAAATGTTTGGGCATATATTTATACTATGGTATTTAACTTTCTTTTTTTAATGAAGCAAAAACTGGAATGTATTGGGGCCAGGAGGTGGTGGGGTTTATAAGGTGTGCCTAGTTTGTATGCCAACTCCTGGAATGAGAAAGGAAATGCTTGAAGTCGTCTGGCAAACGTTTTAAAATTACTTCATTTTTTTTCTCAACCACAGAGCCTCATACTTGAGTTCTGTGTTATAATTGCCCTTTTCTTTCTCTGTTTTGTAAGAGGAAAAAAAATGCATCTCATGCACAGGCAACTGCTTAATCATACCTTCCTGCCTTGTTATGGAAACCTGAAATGTTTTGCCTCTGGTGAAACCACCTTTTTCTTTCTCTTTAGATTGAAGACCAAGGAAAGTGACAGGAATGGCTGGAATCTACTTTCTTCTAAAAATGAAATTGTCCTATTTTGAATTTTAGTTTAGTTTGTGTTACATCTGACTGGTTTTTGTAGCTAAAAGTTTTGATAGATTTGAATCTCATGTAAATGTGTCATATTCTTTTGCAACCATGTACGAAGGAATATTTTCCAGCCTCTACTCTGTCTGCTAAAGGAAAACAAGTCTCTTGGCAAAAAGAGAAAGGAAAAACTGGCATTTAAAAGAGCCGTATTAAAATTATGAGACATGAAAGGATGCTGTAGGAAAAGCTGGAGTGTGGGAGGGAATGGGGATTCCCCTTCCCCTCCTACAAGGAAACAGTCACTGTTTATTTAATGGTAAAGGTGTTTCTCATTTCAGATAAGCAGGTTAACATTAGAGCCATGGTAGGAAAATCTGGCTGACTCACACGTGTTGCTTCTGTTTTGTACAATATAAACTTGTATCATCACTATCATATGTCTATAGTCAAATAATTGATGTCTGTAATCATCTTGCTGGAGTACAAGGTCTCCCTCCAAACTAGCTTGTTTCCATGTTTTCTGGGAAGTATTTATCACTTGATACATGTTGATGGTGTATGATCTGATACAGTAGAGTTATGTTGTGTTATATCATCTTTTCCCAGCTGGATGGATAGTGCTCTGAACTTGTGCCCTTTTACTTTTGTGTGTTTAAAATACAGAAAATACTTTGCTGTTTCAAAATAATGATGCTGTAGATGTGTTAACCTTACAAAAATATGTTTTGCTTTACTGTTCATGGTTGTAAGGTACCACAAAAAGTTAAAATATATGTAAAGTACAGATTTCTGCACCAAGAACAGAGGTAACCAAGCTATAGGTTTGACAGGAGTATGTTGGTTGTTTTTGTCTTATGTTTGTTGTGGTTTGGTTTTGGATTCATTTTTGGGGTTATTTGTTTGCTTTTAATGAAATGTTTAAAATAAGTTTTATCAATTTTTTTTCTCCATACTCTGTGGTCACCAATTTTATTAAGCTTTGAGTCAGGCTTTAAATATTAGCAAGAATGCTGACACATCTTGCCTATGACACTTTACTCACAAGTGCCTTGTGTCTTGGAGAACAGATTCTTGGTGTTTATGCTGTTTCATTGTGGGAAGAGAGGGTAAATAGTCTAACCTGGCTTGGGAGTAAAATGTAGGAAATGCTACAGCTTTGAAAGTTTACCTTGAAACGTGTAATCCTCCTTGAACGACTTTAAGTAAAAAGGGAATTTTCATTTTACAGAGTTTAAGGGTTTTTTGGTCAATGTGGGCTTTGTTAGGATGACTTTTTTTGCATGGTTGAGACATGAAACAATATCATCAAGTGGGTTGATTTTGCTCAAAGCTGTTCCTCTACAAGGAATTCTCGTATGGATATATATGTAGATAGAGGGATCGTTCTGGGTTCAGTTTTTGATATCTACTTAGAATTTTAAATCTACTGTACTCACACAACATGTTCTGACTAGGGAAGGACAGGAATTGCAAATTTGAGTGTCTGTAAAGTGGTCAAGAACACTTAGGCTTGTGCAAAGAAAGGAGAATCTTTGCTACAAATAGATAAGTTCTGTAATGACCTTTCTCTTGTAGGAACTGCATAATAGTCTTCCACTTTGCTTTAGCTAGAGCTATCAGGAAGGGTTTTCTTTTCTACTCCAGCTCTAGAGAATAGTGTCATGTTGGGTGAAGTTGGATGCTATTGATAAACCTTGTAGTTGTCTGAAGCTGTGGACGAGGCATAAGAGTTGTGTGAATGCTTTGGCAATAAGGATGATTTTTTCCTTGCAATTGGGTTAGCGGAAACCAAAGATTTTAATTTCTTTACAATCTTTGTGATCTGTATTCTCCAGAATAAGCTGGAAGATTATTCATTCAACAGTGCCTAACATGGCCATAGCAATGTCAGTACTTTGTCTTACTGTCACAGGAAGAATTTGGGGAAATGCATTCATGTTAAGAACATGAGAAAATGCAAGGCAAAGAGGGTTCAAGGTAGCTGTTTGTGTGCTGTTCCAGAGCTGGTGTTCATAATGCAGTGACCTTCAACTTGAGACAGCTTGAATTTGTGACCTCTGCCGCTTCTCCTATTATTTTCATGCAGCAGCATTGTTTCAGCTGCTTTAGAGCTCTCCTTTTTAGAAACAAAGATCCAGGGTGGCTTTCACTGACATTCCAGATTTCTGAAGATAGTCTTTGCCCAAAATTTCATTGCCTTTGCCACCCATCTTTTGCTGGTTTGTAGCCACAATTGGCCTGCCTCTGCCTTTTGCATCTTTTCCCCTTTGTTCTTCCCATTGTGAAGTGAGCCAGTTTCCTGGTGTTCCTCTGGATGCCTTCTCACTGCCTCAGCCCACGCAGTTTTGAAAGGGCCAGCTCTTGGGCTTTGGGTGCATGTGTTTTAACTCGTCTCAGCCACTTGCATTGGGGCTTGCAGAAAAGAATCAACAGCATAGCATAAACTTATCTGCTTCCATCCCTGCCACGTGCCCACTCAGACTTTTAAGATGTCTGTTTGTACTGTGACAGTTCTCTTTGCCCATTGGGGTTGGATAGGAATTTGTAACTTTGTTAGTAATACCTTTGGTACACCTGCTCTTGGGGGGAGGGAAATTTTCTTGTTCTCTAGTTTGAGTTGACAAACGTGTCTGATTCCTTCCCACCCCACCTTGCCTCACGCACTAAAGAAAAGCAAAATATTTGCTTGCTGTCACAAAACCAACCACCCCCACTTAGGTTCCCTCTTCACTGGTGGGTTTGAGCCTTCCCTTCCTCCTGAACTGACTCATGCCCAGTTCTTATCATCCTGCAGTGTCTCACACTGGAAACTGTCGCCTGAAAAGATGAGGTGAAAAGTGTGAGCTACAGTAAAATTAAATACTGCCAAGAAGAAGGACTGGCAGTGGGTTTTTAAATACAATGACTATTGTAAACCTTGTAATTAAGGTTGAGACTAATACACATAAATTTATGAAGTCTTTCTACCTGACAATCTTTCTGATGATATGCTTTCTCACTTCTTAAAGTTTGTACTGATCTACCAAATCTGATGCTAGTGGCTATGAGTCGTTCTTGGTGTTTCCTTGTAACTTAACCTAGGGTTGCTTAAAAGTGAAGTGGTTCAGCCTTCATATTGAATATAAACACATGTAGAAGATGATATTCATCTGCTTATGTGTTTGAGAATTGTACTTCTGACATTACTGTTCCATGAAGACTGTTATATAATTGCATATTAATTTCATTAATTTGAATTTTCTTTATAAGAAGGATGTGCTTTCTTCTCTAGCAAATCCACCTTGGTGAAAACTTAACTAGTAATATTTACATTAGTCTTTTATCAAGACATGGGATCAGTAGTTTCAGAAACAATCCCTTCCTTTGTCAAACATGTTCTTTTATGTAGAGATAAAAAAATTAATTTGGTATGTATGTTTCTTTAATAAGACTTAAGTTTCCTAATTAAAGGTATTTTTTGGCCTTGCGAGACACAGCTACATTTAAATTTCCATCTAAAGCTGTGTCTACGATCTGCATTTAGTCTTCTGGAAGCTATTTTCTGGAAGCTGCCGCTAAGTATTTTTGTTTTTAATATTCTTAGCATACACTTTCAAAGCAGTCTGATGATTTAACTAAGTTTCATCAAGATAAACTAGTAGTTTAGCAGATTGAGTTATGCCAGTGCTGGTTTCCACTTTTGATATTCAAACAATGGCTACTATGTGAGCTGCAGCTTTTTTTATACTCTTTTTATTCCAGTTCCACTGGGGAGATATGCTTTATACCATTCATAGAATAGTTAGAATATTTAGGATTAGCAACGTGGAAATGATTTGCAAGCTTGTGTTCTCAAGTGGTTCAATAGTTTACTCATTGGGAGAAAATGGTTCTCATTTTGCCTTCTTCACAGGATAGCTCAAGTTTATTTCAGTAACTTAAAAGCACTGAAAGTTTTGCTCTGATAAAGTTTTGAAGCTGGATGTGAAGCAAGTTCGAAAGGGGGGTGGAAAGCAATCAAACCAATTTTGTGAAACCTTTTGCATGGCAGCAGGCATGAAATGATACAGTATCTCTCTCCTGGAGTTAAACAGATACTATTAGTTGCTAATGGTTAATAACTAATTATGCTAATTAACTTTTCCTTAACATTAGGTTTTAGGACATACCAAGCTTTGTCTGAAAGGAGAGGAAGAACAATACGGAGAAAGAAATTTGGATTCTGTGAGCAGTTCAAGTATGTGAACCTTAGTATTTTGGGGAGCCCTGAAAGAAAGATAGCGAGGAATCCACTTCCTCTGGGGTGGAATCTGAATCTCCTGAACAGGATGACACGGTGTGTTTGTGTTAGCTAAATTAATGCCGCAGCCCAAAATCTTGTTTGATAGACTACTTTTAATGGCCAAGAGCAGGTTGGTAAATTATATTAAATTCCTTCAGGAGGATGTGTTTCACACCCCAGGAGTAGCTACTGGATGAGAGCATTATGCATGCTGCACTGGTGTGTGGCTAAGTCAAATCAATCGGTTTTTTTTCAAGCACTGCATAGATAAAGCTACTCTTGACTAACAGGTAAACCTTTTAGAACATATGCCTAGCAAAACAATTAAAAGTTGAGATTTAGTTGATGTCTACAATAACAATACTAATTGCCATGGATGCAGACTGTATTCTAAGGATGATAATGCAGATGGTTGAAAGAACTGTGAATTTTCTTACAGGATGTGTAAGAGGATATTGTACTTTGGTGATTCTAATCAGTAATCTAAATTGAATGCTAAAAAAAGGAGAAAAATAAAAGACACTAGCTTGCAGATTTCCAACTGTTGTTGTCAAGAGATGGTGTGCTTGGCGGCTTCTGTGTGTTAACCTTTAGTCTTATTTACAGCGAGATTAAATGCCATTATCATTGTAACATTGACTTTTCCTTGGAAGTTAAATCCCCAAATGCAGAAGTCTCTAATGATGCTATCTGAAATATACGGATGGAGACTTCTTTCATCCTGCTGCTGCTTTTTGCCTTTCCAAAGCCTGACCTTGGAAATCCCAAATCCCACTTGTGGGATTCAAGTGCTGCCAGTTTGTGAATAGGGTACCTGTGATGGGTTGGTCAGGGAGGTACTAACCCTGATTAAACCACTCCTGCCATTCCTGCCAGGGAAAGTGAACAGGGTTCTCTACTGAAGCTTCTGACTTGGGGAACAGGGTTAGAAGTGAAATGTGGAAGTCTCCTGCTTCACTGCTGTGCCCCTCTTCTAGGGAAAACTAGAAGTTTTTCAGGTGCTTCTGATACCTTTGGGTTAAAAAGGAGTAGCTGGAAATGGATTTGGTATCTGCTTGATGCATTTTCTCAATTACCACGATTATTTTGGAAGTAATGATTTCAAATGAATACTGTGTTCTTCTGCACCAGGCAGACTTGTTTTGAACCGAACAATTGGGGAGTGGAAGAGTGGAAGTTGAAAATGTCAGAACTTGTAATTTACCTGTTGGTTTAAGGGGTCAGTGTTTGAAACCAGAGAACCCTGACATGGCAAATAAAAAGAGCCTTCAAAGAAAAGGAAGATACTAGTTACTTAGAGCCTGTCAGCCTTTGGCTGTCTTTTATAAATTACTCTTTTCCATTAGAATTTGTACTCCTGAAGTCTTAGATTCAAAGATTTCGAGACTCAGAGAAACTTAAGTAAAAAACCCCCAGCGTACTCAGTGCAATTCAAATCTGATGTAATAAGTAGAGTGTTGGTTTTTTTCCTGTGACATATTCCACCAACACCTCATTTTTATTAAGTAAGGATTGTCCTCAATGTGGCATTTTAATTGAAAAGTCAGTGGTATTGCATAAGGTTTTCTTAATTAAAAAAGCAAACAAAATCTATGCAACAAAATCCCAAACCTGTTTACTGTCAGAGACCAGTCTCAGCTGTCAGGCTGGGTTCAGGTAGGCTGACAGGTCAGTCAGTCTTCTGTAGGAATTGAGGGAACAAGAGGCTTCCTTTTAAATGCTGATGAGTTGTTTGCCAGGAGCATCCAGAAGGAGCTGTGGGCTCCTTCTCACTGGTTTGTAACTCAGGCCATCCACCCAGCTTTTAATTACTGTCAGCTACAAACTGTGGAAGTTCAGCTCTCTTGGGAATCAATAAGGTATATTTATTTCCTTGACTGATTGCCAAGTTAGTGAAAAGGTTTTGCATCAGATTAGACCTCCTTTGTTCCTCTAGTTTTCCTGTCCCATACTGTAATTGGAGCAGAACCATATCAACATTTTCAGACCTGCTTTTTGTGCAAGTTTGATTTCTTTATATGTATATATGCCAGCAGAAAAAAATACTCAGAAAAGATACGAGTTAAATCAGTTTACAGCAAAGAGACAGTGTGTAAGTTCTGTAGAATATCAGTATTTCAGTTGTGGTGGGGGAGGAGGGAGTTAGTCTGGGTTCTCCAACATCTGTTGTGTATTTTATATTTGCAGGTGTGAGAAGATGTCTACAAGAGAGTGGCTTAGCTGATGTCATTATTTTAAAGTTAGTTTTTATTAAAGTGAGTGTTAATTTACAGCTGAACTTTGACCTGCTTGTTGTTTCTCTGTAATTTTGAACAGTGACTGAAAGTTTGTTATATTGTGCCAAAACCAAAAGTGTCACATCAAGTTGTAGCCAAACATTTTTCTGTTCTGGGGACATACTGGTGAAGAATGGCTGTTTCTTATGGTCTAGTGGTACCTTTTCCAGCCTGCAGCCTACCACTGGTGAAGCAAAGAAGCTTAAAGTTACAAACACCAAAAAGCCAAAACAAACTAACATGCCCCAAACAACCACACAAATGCTCCTCTGATGAGGTTAAGGAAGAGGAGCTGAATGACTACCTGTAGATGAATCATCATTTTGGTGAATTATTCAATTAATCCTGAGTATAAAGATGAGAATTAACTGTAGAACAGTATGAAGGAGACTGGTTAAATTGGAATCTTAGAAAAATTTTCCCTGCTTTCAGAATGGAACAGTGTGGCCTTCATATGCACCTTTAAAATGATAACACCTGTTTTTTAATGCAGCGGATTATCTGGGAAGTGTTTTAGGGTGTCTGATCTGACATTGGTTCTTGCTTAGTCTCCATGGTATGTGAGATAATTTTTGTCAAGTCTATTCAAGTTTTAAAATAGGCTAATGACTTCAGGTGTCTTGATGAAAGGTTTGCAGGAAGGTACTTGCAGTCTCTGCTGTGGACCTGTTAAACTGTGCAATGCTCTGTGGTTCTATCCCTGAATCGTGGTGATAGCCATGACAACCAAGGCTGTGCACTCGTGGTGATGATATTTTACTTCTGCGTTATTTCAGAGGTGGTCCTTTATTTCTCTATAAATAATTTGACTTACCATGGTACTGAAGGATCACATTATACTTTGAAATTCAAAGGAAAGACTTGATTACTGAAATCTAAAGGGATTTATTTTTTTTTTTTTTTTGCTTGGACTATTAGCCTCCTGTTAGTAAGTCTTAAAACTTCGTCTAATCTGAAGGATTGCATTCCCTTAGCTAGAAGGGGAAAGACACATAATTATGCTAACTGAAATGTTTCTGAGGAAATGCTTAGAACTGTCCTTATGTTAGCTATTATTGCTGGTGAGCATTAAAAAATTATTTTTCTTCAGTCTGAAGGATTGTATTTGTAGTTGTTATATTGTATTATATTGTGTAGTTCTTGGCTGTTTATGAGGTTCGGGGATAAAAGCCCTTTTATATGCTTTTAAAAAAGCATAGCTCCCCTTCCTTTTGTGCAATGTGTATGAAGTAAAATGAAACTGATTAGTTCATACCATCACCTTTTTAACCCCTATGATCCACTATGAAGTATTTCCCAACTTTTTCTGTGCACACAAAATATGGCACTCTGAAGCTTGAAGAATTAGAACAATTCTAAGAATAAGACATTCCTGTTCAGTGTCTGGCATGTTTGTATTTCCCTCAGTTGCTTGTCCTCTTTTACTCATAACTTGTAGCCTTTTTATGTATGATAAGCAAGGTCCTTAACAATTTTATTTTTACTGGCGTAAGAAGTGTAGTACAGCGTAACATATATAGCTACAGAGATATATAAATTCTAGCTGCCTTGTTTTTCTTTAAGTATTCCCAATTCATGGGCAAGTTGCTCAAAAAGAGAGTTAAAGTTTCTTTTCTTAAGAAGTAATGATGAAAACCCTCTGAAAATGTTGCAATATTCCTTTATTGGCTTGAACGCCAGATGGAGAAAAGAAGCAGGGAGGATTGCTTTAGGCAGCAAGCTTAATTTTTTTAGCCTAGTTATTGTGTGTCTGGTGATATCAAGAGGAAATAATTTTATAAGGGAGAAGGCCAGAAAAAGAAGTGATGAGATGCAATAGAATATCTCGCCAGCTGTTCCACAATGTACCTGATGATTGCTGATAGGAAAGCTGAAGATTTCTTTCTGAGCCTTTCAGCTGCTGTAGTACTGTTCCCTGAGTTGGTAACCCCATAGGTCTAGCTTTCTTCCCATCTCTCTCTATAAAATGTTATTAATATCAGTAAAAATCATCCATTAAAATGATGAATTGATTGAAAATGGTTCCACAGAACAATGACAAAGATCAGAATGAGCCATGGTCTGTGGATCCGAGAAACGCTGATGAGGCTTATGTTACGTTAATAGCTTCTTAATTTTTCAGTCAAGCTTTTCTTCTGGATTTCAGCAAACCTTTTCAATTCAGAATGTGTTGGTGCAGCTACCACACAGTTTCCAGCAATCTTAACATCAGTATATTCACTCTTGTTCTGTAAAATCATATTCGAATATGCCACTTATCAGTATTTCTGCAGTTTCCCCTTTTCCCCCTTCTCACAATAGGGTAAATTTGTCTACGATTTTCTGCTGGGACTTGTGTTTGTATCCATGTTTTAGTCAGTTTTCATGCCTGATACCTGTTTCCAGGACTGTTTGGATATGTTGCTATAGTGTTTTATAAGCAACATTATAGATAATCAATCATCTTATGCTTTGGCAAGAAAGGCTTCAAACCAAGTTCAAGTTGATTGGGTGAGATCAAACAAAAATTTTGCCAGAGGTGAAAGTCAAGGCCGTTAACGACTGTTCTTTGCATGCTTTAAACAAGAGGGACAGTGCAAATAAATCTCTAGCTCTTGTTACATGACATTTTTAGAGTCCTTTAAAGGAAAAGGGCACAGCAATTGTGGAAACTACTTCACAATTTGCACTTTAACTGCATGGCATCAAGAAGAAAATTTTTTTTATTCAGCCTTGCTGTGCATTATAGGGGCAATTTCTTTAGACGTCCTGCGGTACTAGTCTAGCTAGTTATATTGTAGGATGTATTTTTATTAGGATTTTCCTCAAGATGTGAATAAACATAGGCAAAGTGAAGAAATTACTTACAGAGATGCTCTTAACCTTGGTATTAACTTCTATGACTTTGGGTAAGCACAGATACATGGAGACGGGGGAGATTGTAAAATACAGTGCGTAAAATACAGTGCATAAAATACATGGATGTTCTGATGTTCTTCCTGTGGACATCTGGGATAGCCAGTCGCTGTGTTCCTCACCACCTTCTACAGAATGTCATTAGGATCATGGAGCTTCGACCTGGTGCACTGCTCCTGGTTTGAAGTGAAAATTGAAATATAATTGAAGTGAATGTTTACAAATCACTAGCTTTCCTGAAACGGAGAAGGAAGCAGCATGATACTGTGCAATCATTGTGATTGTACATCAGTGAAGCACAGAACAATTAAGCCATTGAGGGCATGGGGTGATCCAGTGGTATCACATACTTGTTTCTGTGTGTCCTTAAAGGAAAACTGAATTGTTATAGGTCTGAAAGGCATTTGAGTTCACACATGAAATGTTTGCACTCAAGCGATTCCTGATGCTGTTCAAGAGCTAGTGGTGAGCCTAGCTACTGCTTTTTACCTAAAAAAGCTACTAAGAAGACTGTTTTTTTGCAAGATGACATAAAATGCTCTTTACTTGATGAGATATGGTCATCTTCAATGTACCCATATATATGTTAGCATGGGTGCATGGAGAGGAAAAGGAAAGCTTGGCATCCTTGTAGTATGGAATCCATTAAGAGCAGGTAAATAGGTATTTGGCACTTGAATCTCTGGGGAAATAATTTTAACAAGAGTTGTGGGAAGACATAGCATTCATTATCTGAGTAGATCAGCACAGCAACTTTGACTACAACTAATGATTTTGTCTTTCCTGCATGCCGGCTGGGGAATAACAAGCTCGATCTTTGCTGGTCCCATCCCAGCAATTTTGGAGAAATTTTTGTTGCACTTCAGCAGGATGAGCACCTCTCTATTCATTCCTTCCCTGGGACCCCTGCTGTTTACCTTCTGATGCAAACTTTAGTCATTTGATGGCTGAATGCCAGGTTGAGGTTGTCCTACAGAAGTTTGTGAGAAAACCCAGAAGTGTTTTCTTTGAAATTGAACACTGCTTTGTGTAAACCTTTGTCTTAAGTAAAACAAATATCTGTGGGAGAAAAAAATGCAATGTTCTCCACACGTATCTAGAACTGTTGTGTAGTTTAGAAACAAATAGACTTTATAGACTATCTAGAAAAGTCTGTTTCCCTCGCTGATCATCCAGATACATGCAGAATGCTGCAATTCAAACGTGTAGTATCCCGCTGAAAGAAGCAGCTTTGCACTAGCAAGCATGCTTTGAGCCCATTGGTTTGCCAGGTCCTTGGAGAAACAAGGCAATATTGATAAACAAGATGTGTAAACACAAAGCCACAGTTTTTCTTTGGAAGTATGCCATGAGAGCAGTGTGTGTGTGGCTGAAAGACTGCCTATGGATGGTCGGTACACAGCAGATGGCACAGATTGCTGCTGCAGTAATCACAGCTCTGAGTGAATGGGACATAGTGCTGTGTGTTAGGTAGCATGGCTGACCTCTGGGAGGGATAGACAGGGAGAGGAGGGGTGCAGCTGTGATGTCTTGGATCATGTAAGGGGAGTTTTGCCATTATCTCAAAGCAGTTTGTTGTAGACTTCTTTGAGGGCCACAGTAAGTCACATAGCTTCCTCCAAGGTGCCTCCTGGTGCAGTGTTGTCTGAGCAGTTTTCTGTGAGGATAGAGTAGTTAAAGCTGTTTGGTTGTATGCATCTAGTGCTTGCCAACGTGTTCGCTAGTACAAAAGCATTCAGTCATACTTTTGAGGCCCTGTTCAGTGTCTTTTCTGATGGCTCAAATAAATGCATTCATCTACTAACAAGTAAGGGTGCTCATCTGAAGGATGTCCTGTACTGTATAATTTGAACAGGGCACAGGTTGTAAAATCAGGTAACAAAAGTCCTGTTACAATGCCTGTTCAAGCTTTCTAAATAACAGATAACCCTTAAGGGGAAGGATGTGAGGGAAACAGATGATTCCCCTTCTCTTGGAGTGAGGCAGATGCAGAGTAGCTTACTTGATGTGGTGATAAAGAGCTCCTTAGGTGCTGCTCAAATTATGTATGATGTAGTCCAGTATGGAAGCTTCTTTTTCTGTTGACTTGGAGCATATTGTAGTAGTTCAGTGATAAGCCTGCAAGAAGATTCATATGGTATCGGGTACTATTTGTTGTCCTTATTTGATGGAGGTGTTGCCTCAGCTCAGGCAGAATCCAGATGGTAGGTGCAAATATGAAACCTGAAGACTTCTCCAAATAGCTCTGTGGTGGTCTTAATCTGCAATTCTTAGCAGCATTAGAAGGAGGATGTGTGTACTTAATTGCAGGAAAATTGATTTTATAGATATATACGTACATCTAATAATCTTCTCCTAGTGTACTGTTCAAAGACATGAGCTGGTATCTGAAAATGAGACCACCCCCACCCCCCACTTTGTCACGTTTACATTCCATTTTCAGCAAAACTAAGAATTCTCTTACTGTGGCTGCTATGGAAATTCTAAGTGTTTCTTAAAGATAGGATGTTGCCAATATTTAAGTGGAACTGATTTTGTAATAAAAAATACTATTTTCTTCAGGTTGGCCTTTTTGCAAAACCTGCTGTGTTTATTCAGTTAAAGCGTACTCTTATGTCCCTTGACAATTAAAGAATTTATGAATTTCAAAGAAATGACACTGTGATCCTGTGGTGTTTGGCTTTTTGGTTGGAGTAAGTGTAACAGAGCAGTTTACAAAGTTAGTGAGACAGGGAGGTTTCCGTAGAATTTCCTGTAGTTCCTAGGGTGCAAAGCCATTCAAATGAACTGCAAAGAAACCTTGAGATTAGAGGAAATCACTATGAATACAGACAGAAATTATTAAAATGTGTCCCATGTACTCCATTTCTCCAAAGCCTGCAAAAACTGTTAAATTTAACTAGGTTCAGGTTTTGTGCAATAGTAAACTAAAGAAGCGTTTTTGTGCCAATGTCTTTAAAATAATCTGTTCTGATACTTAAAACCTTCTTCCTGAAAGTTTTAAATTGTTTTTCTGTTTTCAGAGATCTGTGCAAAACTGCATAATTCATTGGAACAAGACTGATGTGGAAATATTAAAACTGTTGTTTAAAATGTGGAAATGTTTATTTAAAGAGTTGCTTTACCTTAATCTTGCTCTGTCCTTACCTTAATTAGGAAGCTGTTCATAAAAACCACCTTTCTGAAAGAATTCTTTTGATTACTGAACTTGAAGATGGTACAAAAGGTTTACGCTGATTCAGTCTGCAGGTGATTTTTAATACTGTATGAATTGAAGGAATTGGTATTTTGCTGGTGGTTTTGTGATAGTTGTCCATTCTAAATCCTGCTCCTGACAGGATAAGCAAATGTGATTGCTTACTTTCCCTTTTCTAGTTCGCTTAGACAAGACCCTTGGCAATTAATGAAACTGGGTGGGTTTTTTTTTCCTCTTTTGAAGCTGACAAGGGAAAGCTGTGAAGTTGGGTACACAAGGTATCGTACAGTATCTGTAAATATAAGGACGACCTTCTGCAACCTCCTCTGAAAAAACACTGCATCCTTTTGCTATCGCCCAGATAATCCTTATCCTGCTTGGCTTCTTGCCACCAGGAAGCTCAGTCCATGTGGCATCAGAGCCCTTGATTAGCAAGAGCGGCCACATGGAACAGAGGTATTGGGTCTAATGTCTAATTTCAGTCAATTTGTGATGATATTTTGAACATGAGTGTGGTTATTACATAGTTAAGCATCTTCACTAAGACTTGTCTTTGCTTAGAGAGGAAGGTAGGCACTGTCTGAATACTGTCTGTTTTACTACAGAGCTAATGTTTATTTATAGTTGTAGTACAGATCATATATTGTGTATTAAACAAAACCCCCCAAAAAACAAGTACATTCTAAACAGCCCAAAAACCCAAAACCCAACAAAACCTTAGAAACATATTTACTCTTGCTTAAAAATATCCAACAAATATGAAACTGCTCCTTGGCATAAAAAAAAAAAGATTTTGCAAAACATGGGATTCTGGCAAGTGTTACCTTTGGAAAAAAATAGTATTCAAATCTTTGTAGACCATGTGTCTTTGACTTCCCTAATTGTTTTTCTACATTTATTTTTTTGGTAGGACAGTGTTTTGGAAGGCATAAGAAGAACTTGTCTTCAGATTCTTATAATTTTGGGGGTTTTGTTTTTGTTTGTGTTTTTTTTTGTTTTTTTTTTTTGTTTTTTTTTTGTTTTTTCAATGAGCTGAAGTGGGGATTTGTGTTGGGAGGACTCAAAATGCATAACATACCCCTTTTGTGAGGAAGAAGTGCATGTGTGTACATTAAACTCTGGGGAACAACTCTTAAGAGCTCTCCTGCTAAATTTCTCCCCTGTTACTGTTTCTTCCACTTCTACTGAACAAAATATCTTGCAAATAGTTAAGTAAAGACAGTAAATGAATATGTAGCATTTTGGTCCAAATATTTATGCTTTTCACAAGAATCTAGTTTTGGTATTTCTGCAGGGTTTTTCTTGTTAGTTTGCTTTGAAATTTCAATCAACGTTTTTCCCTTTCTATTCCATTGCAGAGCTATTAGGAAGTTTATTGCTGTGATAGCTCTTCGCGTTCTTTTGGTTCTTATTTTATTCCATACTGGTGTAAAGAGAAATTTGAGCTGCCCAGAGCTCAGGGTGTTGATGACTACAATTAGGCTGTCTGGTCTCTTGGCCACTCTGAATCCACAACTCTGAAAAGTATTAGAGTCCATCTTTTAAAGACCTCTGTTGAAAACTAGGAAGTTTGGGAATCTTGAAATAAAAAGGTGGGAATTGCATAAATAAGCAGAGGTCCTGAAAAAAAAATTGCTTCAGAAGATGCCAGAACAATAAAAACTAGGCTCAGACCATGCAGACTGGGAGAGGCAAAACCAGAGGGAGTTATGACCAGTAGTAAGGCAAGCTGTTTACTCCTAAAACTTGAAATGTCCAGAAACAGAGTATTTGCTCCTATGATTTGCAGATCGTATCACTGCAGGATCAGCACTTTTCTTCCACCCAAGCAAACATTGCAGGACTGAGAGCTGTTAAAGTTATAACAAACAAGCCTTCCTGGATGAATTTTCAAATTTTTCACTGTGCAAACTTTTAAGAAAATAATAGTTGGGTTACTGTGCACTGCTTCTCTCCTCCAACTGCAACATGATTTCTGGTTTTGTGTTTATCTGTAAATAAACCACATTTCAGACAAAATTATCTCCATCTCTAAAGCTGAGTGCATAAGAATGAATAAGAAAGCTTTTTCCTGGTCTGTGCTCATTTACCTCTCCTTTGTTAGGCTTTGATCTTATGCAAACAAGATACCAGGTGAGGTGTTTATTTTGTTTTGTCTCAAATTACTGAGCTTGCACTCTGTTAGGAAACATCTTGGCCTAAACTTAAAGTAACAAACTCAGGAGGTGAGCGGGAGTGGAAGAAAGCCTTGCTTGAGGCATCAGTCTGAGAGGCTGGTAATACAATGGTGAAAACAGCTTTAACCTCTGCAGCTGTGTTAGGCTGCTGCAGAAAGCATAAAAAAGAAAGAAAAAATGGTGGCTCTGTCTAGGAGTGAGATACGTCCATTATTTCTGGTAGGATGTGTGTTGAGCTATATAAGTTCAGGTGGCCTCTCCAAATTACAGTGATAGCCATGTTACTGCTGTTGTTGCTGGTTTTCCACTGTAGGATATTAAAGGTGACATGCCAAGATTTCATGTTTTTCCTCCTGGTGTCACTTCACAAAATTACTCACTTCCTTTAAACATAAAAGACACAGAATTCCTTCTGACCTCAAAATTTCAGGGCTTTATGGATTTTTACTGAATTTCGAAATTTTGATGTCAAAGTTACTATTTTGAGGGCATAGTCTGCAGCTTAGTCCTGGGTTTCCTGGTTTCTTTGCTCTCTGCACTGGGTTTTGTGTGTTTGGGATTGCACTGAGTAGTGTTTGGGGTTAGTTTGCATTTGTTGCATATTGAAGGGTTTCCCCCTGAGTCAGTGTGAGTCACTTAATGGGGCTGTTGGCTTAGTCTGGGTACTTGAGGACAAGGCAGGTACAAAAAGCTCCTGGCTGTTGCTGATTGGAGCTGCTCTTGCTATTTTGGAAAGGTGAAAGACCATCTGATACCAGTGCCTTTCTGAAAGCAGGAGGAAATAGGGATGGGCAAAACAATAATCTTGTGGCATTTAAAACGGTTACGGGTTTCCCATTACATACACCAGAAGCAGAAGTTTTAATTTTCATCTGGAGCATTGCCCATATGATTTGCACTTCCATGTTTATATACACATTATTCTAATCCCTATGCTTTTACTAGTGAGACAGAAAAGTATAGCTAGGTTTCTCTCAAACTCGGAGTTCCTAACTGGTTTGGTTTATATTAGTGTACTAATATATTAGTACACAATACTAGACATTCATATTTGAAGAAAAAAAACCTAAGGTTTTGTGGCTCATAAATTTTATAAGCTTTAGAAGGCTCTCTGCTGAGATTATTCTTTTTAGCAATAGTTCTTTGCATATGTCTGAGAGCTAGCAGTTATTTTGAGGATCTTGATGCCTGAATGTTTAAGGTCATGATTTTTAGGTTGTTTTTAACACACTATGTGCCACAGGTTCCTACAATTGGGAAAACTTGTCTACTCAGTTTGTTGGTATAATTTGTTTTTCTCAAGCTGAGATATTGGAGGAGATTTGTGTGATAGATACAAGCTGTTTGATTATTGTAGAGTATCATATGTGTTTAGACTAAAAGTTTTATGCATTTAAATATCAACACTTAAAAATCAGCACCATTTAGCTGACAGACCTTACTGGTTTTGGTTTAAATTAAGCCAAACTGGTTGGTAAGGTGCAAACTTGAATTAGAGAGGTTTATTCTGTTCATGTCAGCCTTACTGTGGTGCAAGGTTTGCTCTTTAAATTAGGGGTCTGTGTTGAGGTTCACTGTAGAATAACTGTAAATATTTGATGTGAATAATGTTGTTTTAGATAAAGACAACTGGAGGGAGGAAGAGAGGAAGAACATGCTGCTCTTTTCTCTAACTGAAGTTGCAGCTCTTAATATAACTTAATAGTTTACCAGTGGAATAGTGTGTGAGGTCAGATGGAGCTCAGACTAGGAAATAACACAGTGATTCATTTTTCCAAAGAAACTTTGCTTTTCTTTTGCCTTTAAACAAATCTTAATTGGAAAAGAACAGAGTAATATAAGCAGAATGCTTTCCTTGTTGCTAACTTTTCCTCCTGCTTAATTTTATTTTGTTGCACTGCAGTTAATGACAAAAAACTTTTAGTTTAGTTAGTTACAAAAATGTTTAAGTGGATGATCTTTAAAAACAAAGATTTATTTTTTTTTTACATTTACTGCCTTTTGACTTTTTCTTTTGACAGCAGGAACAAAAGGACACTTGTTTTTATATTCTTACTTGGCCAGAATACAAATCAAAATAGCAAAATAACTACCTGCATTTGGAGGGTGGCAGCTTTAATAAATCAGTTAAATACTTCAGAGTTCATAGTTCTTCCTGTTTTCAGTATGGGGAATTTTTTATGAATGCTTTAATGCTTTACCTCGATTATCACCTTGAAGAATTGAGACAAAGTGTAGCACTGTTCTTTTTATAGTATCTGCAAAAAATTACTGATTTCCTCAGTAAACCACTGGAAATTTTTAGAAGTATGCATTTTTCAACAAAAATAACTTTTCACTTGATTAGTTTCATGGATTTTCATTTTTAAGGAAGACTGTTCTGGAGTGTTATGAACAAATGAATAGTTGTTACAGACTGCTATTAAAATCAGTTGAATGTTGCTTTAGAGTGGTGTGTATCTCCTGCCCCAAATGATCTGTCACCTTATTCCAGTTCAATAAGTCTCTGAAAAAGCATTAGCGTCTAACTGTGAAAAGTTTAAAAGTTGATGAACTAAGATTTATTGTGCAAGGCCAGCAGTGGCACTGGTTCTGTAGATTTTAATGGGGAGGTGCATTATTCATTGCAATAGGCTAAATGAAAATGGTGACTGTGCACTGTTGCTGGTGTTGTTGCAGAAAGATGCTTTTAGGAAATAAAACTCGTGTCCTGTGGATGAAAGCGTGCCTCTTTTTTCCATACACTTTCCTCCAAACAGATTCATTAACCCTACCAAAATTTAACTTCAGCAGAGAACAACTATAGTTTTCAGCTCTTGAGAACTGCTAAGAATGGCCTTGATAATTGACATAGCCCCTTTAGTTTGAAGTTCCACGAACTCACCTTTGTAGTTATTCCCAAGGGCACTTGGCACTAGCCTCAAGCAATTTTGAATTTACAAGTATAAGCATCTTTGATCTCTTCTGTGGTATGTGGAAGATCTTTACACTTTTTTTCCAGAGGTGTAATGAGTTCTGAATACTTGATATACTGTGGGGTGTTTCTTTTCAAATAATTATATTACTCCCCTGCAACTGAGAGCTCTTTCTCCTCAGTGGTACAGTCATAATACACTTGCATCCTTTGTATTAGGTCTTTAATTCTTTCTCCCTCCTTCTGAAAAAGCACTCTGTATCTTTCTGCTACTCTAGGAGTAGCAATAAAAGCTTTATACCTCCTCCTCCTCTTGATCTCTTTTTCCTTCTTTCTTCATCCATCTAGTACTCCCATTCCTTTTTATTAGCAGAGAGGAGCTGTGGGGAAGAGGGATTCCTCTGGATTAAGAATGCTCGGGTAGGGCGTTATCTGATTCTTGAATCCAAGAGCTCTGTGGAAGGGTGTTGGAACTGGCCAAGTCAAAAAAAGAGGATAAAGATGGCTTGCATGTTAGGGTGCTTTTACAGCCTTCCCTGGACGTGTCAGTGTAAATTCCAAGTGAGTTCATTGCAAATGGAACTTGCCTATGTAAAACAGTGCAAAGTAGAGAAGATTGGATTGCTAAACAGACTATTGAGTTACACTTGTTTTCAGTTTTCTGTAAAAATTATTCTTGCTCATGGATTATTTGCTCATGGATCAGGTCAAACTTGATACTGTTTTTATTCTACTTGGTCTTGACACAGCACAAACTCGTTTGTCTCAATTTCTTCACCACGTTGGAAGTGCCTTTCTTTGATAGTGTGTCAAAGCTTATTGAAGTTCTTGACATTAACTACTCTATTAAATATAAAATACTGCATCCTAAAGTTGTCTCATGCTACTTTATGTGGCTGTTTTCTTTTGTCTGGGAGTTTTACAGACATGTTGTAAGGCAGCTGCACTTGGAAACCTGCTGCTGCGTCTTGGAAGCCAGCTGAAGTATCATTCTTTGTATGAGTTTTCAAACTAATATTTGGCTGAAGACAACACAGAGATTCAAATCTGCGGTGCCGGAGTGTGCTGATGAGGAACTGTTTTAACTGAGGTGGTTTATTTAGTCAGTCTTGTTAAACTGTTTTGATTGTTGAAGCTGGTCTGACATATCTGTATGGAGCCAGGCCTCATTGTAATCCTACTTCAAGGCAGCTTGTAGGCAATTTTCTTTCAGGACTGATTTGTCCACAGACAGAGACCTACTTTTGTCTTCTGATATTTTATTGAGTTGTTATAAACTGAATAGCGTTAGCTGGGCACTTTACATTAGCAAAATTAAGCTCTTAAATGGAGCATAATAGCACCTATATTATATAATAATTTAACATCTAGTTCCTTTAACATCCCTTTTCTGGTTCAGGGATTCCTGTATCTTGAAGACTTTGCAGTATAAATGCAGGTCGATAGCTTTGCTAATAAAATTTGTATGTGTAATACAATCGTCTGTGGCTGAAGGTTTAAATCACTTTACAGAGCTTGCTTACTATTATTCACTCCCTGGCCTCATTAGAGGATGGAAACTGCTGTCCTTACCAGCTGCAAAGTCTTTGAGGCTTTGATGGCTGTTGTGATTGCCATTCCCACTGACAGGCTGCTGTAGTGAAAAGAAGAGGAAGGGAAACGTGAAGCCGGGGCCGCGTGCGATAGGGTATCGCAGCACAGGACAGCGCAGATCTGCTCTGTGTGCGATTACCCGACAGTAAATCAGCTGTGCTGTTTCAGAGCCAGAAAGCAGGAGCTTTCACACTTGCTGCCTGTTTCCCACTCATTGTAAAGCCCTGCCCTATCGCTTGATAGACCTGGAAAGGAAGCGCAGAGGAAGCAAGTGCCACTGCTGGTTCAAAATGTTCCAGGGTGACTGGAAACTTTGAGCAATGGCCTGGGTGAGAAGAACAAGACCTTATTGACAGGGTTCAATCCTAGTTAAGTCTGTTTCCCATCAACTTCCTAAGTAATCACAGCCTTTCTTTTTTCATCTCCTTTGCCCTCTCTGGGTCTCCCACTTTCACCTCCTTTTGTTAATTTTATTTATAATTTTATATTGTAGTCGACTGAGCAACTAGGGAGAAAACTAGGAAGCTTTCCCATCTCTGCTAAATCCTGGAAGAATTGCTAATGAAAAAGATGACAAAAGCATTAAAGGTAGCTGTCATCTCCCTCTTTGCGCTCACATTTCTCCAGATTTTCCACAGAATATTCTTTGAATTTCTCCTTTCAGCAGGGCCTTGTTCTTATCATTTGATGTACATATTCTTCCAGTGAAGCCATAGCACACATGGTTTGTTATTTTCCTGATTAACTGGTGTCATGGACTGCTATTACAAGGCTATAAGCTCTGTGAAGATCTGTGCACACACATGTACATGTACTGGGAAAAGGATGGAAGCTGAAACTTTCTTGGTTTCAAGCCCTTCCAGACTGTGTGAGACTTTACTAAGCATTTGTAGCATGAAGTAATTCCTTTTCTCATGCTGCACTTTTAAACATAGAGCAATGTGCCCCTTGAGCACTGTGCTGTGCCATTTTGCATACATGTACCCAGGATTTTGGCATCAATGCAGTAAGCAATTTCCCTTGGCAGTCCTGCTCCTGCAGGGCCTCCCAGTGCATCTAGAATTTCTTATGTTTTCTTATGTGTTGTTATTCTTAGGCTTTCTATGAGGCAGAAAAACATCAATTTAATATGAGGTAAAAAGAAGGTTTTTCTCTGGAGCAGCATGCTTTTAAGGGATGATCAGAGAGATGTCTGTTTAGCTTTGCCCTTAAATGTCTCTGGCCATGATTATTTGAGAGCAGATCTACGTAACAGAGTTTAAACCTGTAAGCATAGGTGGCATCTCATTGTTTTTATGGTCTTTTAGTAGCAACTCATTTCGGTCTGGTGGAATGCATTCACATAATAAAGGAACAAAGCAATTCAAGAAGTCAGTGAAAGCTGCAGACTTTGGGCATGGGTAGTCATTGAATTAGTGAGTGAGAGCTCTCTTGGAGGGATAAACTTTATTGGGTTTGTGATGGTGTGTACGCATTCATAGAGGTGATATGACGTGCTGTTTTTGGTAATCCTGGAAATAGTCATGCCAGGAGAATACTCTTATTTCAGGAAAACGTGTGCTAGCATATATTAGAAAGTACTTGCTTTTAAGGAGCCTAATAATTTAAGGTTGACAAGGATTTCAAAGGTGAAAAAAAAATAAAAAAAGAAAAATCCCTAAAATTAAATTACCCCAATTTTCAGCCTTCAGTGATATATATTTAGCATTTGAAAATGTCTTATATTTTGTAGTTTAAATATAAGGTGTGCTAGGGATGGTTTTGAAAACTCAGTAGGACAGGCAAGGCAGAATTATTGCTGCCTTGTAGAGGGAGCGCCTGGGCGAAGGAGACGCCGGCGTGACAAGGTGCTACAGAGGCACATTGGTTTGCAGAGAATGCCAAGCTTGTACTTTTTTTTTTTTTTAAACTTGTTTTTCCTTCCCTATCTCCAAAATAGTTCAAATTCAATGACCGTGGTTAGGATATTTTGGAAAGACAGTCCCCAGGCAATTTATAATGGGACTTGGGAAGAGATTCAAAAGATGGGAGTTCTCAACCAGCATTTGTAAGCATGTCATCTTGAAATATACTGCTTCATAGACTAAAAATAACTAAAGAGAGTCTGTAGTATTTTTAGGTTGGTGTATGAATCTGGAGAAATCAAAGTATAGGCTTGTTACCCGGTCTACTCTCTACAAGTTTTTTTCTTCCCTCTATTGAGATCTTAAGCAGTCCAAATCTCCCAGGCCTATTCAATGTGTTTCTAACATTTTCCTATATCTTGCTCTTCTCAGGATGGATCGTACTTGGCTGAGTTCCTGTTGGAAAAAGGCTATGAGGTGAGTGACTCGGTGACTGGCTGCAGGCTGATGGAGTCGTTTGGATGCTGCAGCTCCAGCCCGCTTCCTCTGCTTCTGTCCTTCTCTGTGCATGTTTTCCACCAGCCCTAGATAACAAATCAAAACTCGGGAGAGGAATGTGCAGCATGGCCTGTAATCATGCCAGGTTATTGTACTATTTATCATCTCATGTCCACTGGTGGATTCCCTCTTCTCCTCGGGGTATAGCTGCTTTGCATGTTTCCCGCCAGCTCAGATAAGCAGTGACCTGTGTGAGCCAAAACTGTAAGGAATTAGGGAATAATTTATGATGCAATGTACCACATAAAGGAATAAGAATCTCTTGTTTGTTCTTTCCCCACCTCTCTCTCCACAGTACAGGGCCTTTTATTTTGCTGTTACATTTCAGCAATGAAAACCTTGCATTTTGCTTTCTCTGTTCAAAAGGAAATAAACAAATCTTAAAACAAAACCCAAACAACAAACCCCAAACAAGTTGTACTTTGGTGCAGTTACTTTCTACCTTTTCTCTTGTATTAATTAATTATTGCTTAGCATATGATTTTTGCTTACTTTATTCGTGAAATAAAAGGAGTCTGAGTCCTTGCTACATCATTTTACCTGGCAAAAATCACATTTCTTGTGGTCCAGCAAAGCAACAATCACTTTTTTGCTGTTGTTATGGTATGGTTTGAGAGGTTTGAACTGATGTGGTCATAAATATAAGAAAATTTGCCTTCTTGGTCATACAAGACACTTCTAAAATATAAGACAATGGAAGAAAATGAGGTGGTCAAATTAATATCCCCACAATGTAGTATTTTTTGAGAGTTTAGTGTAAGTTAGTGCTTACTTTAATATTGAATTTTGTTACATCTGTTGTAATACTTCTTCATAGTTTAGTGAGAAGTCTCTTCTCAGCCAGTCTGTGCTTCTCATATTTTTGTACCAGATTAATCTTGCCTTGCTTATTCCATCCTTTCTTTTGCTTTATTGATTAATTTACTTATTGTAGTTGGTTTTTCAGTGTTGTAAATTGATTATTTTTCACCATTTCTCCATTTCATTTGGGGACAAGAGGTATCATTGTACTTGCTTTTGCTAAAGTACATATTCTCCCATAGCACAATGAAGTTGGGAACTGACGACAGCAGATAAAATACAACCCTTTCAGCAATACAAAGGTTGCTATAATTGGGTAGAGTTTTTTCTTCTGTTCTTCAGCTCTCCATCAATTTATTGGAATTCTTTCCTGTGTTCCCATTTAGAAAGCTGTGCTCCTAAATAAGTGAACACAAGCGTGCATATGATAACTGGTTGCCTCCCTAATTGAGATGCTTCTTTTGACTTTTTTTTTTTTTTCAAATTTTAATGTGCTTGAAGATATGGCTGTGTTGAGAAAAATCACTGCTACATTCTTAACTAGATTAACCAGTTTGCACACATTTTGGCCTGTCACAGAGTTTGCATTTCACTTGTCCCATGCAGACAAAGGTATCTTTCATCAGTTTTCTTACATTAAAATTGCTGTCATGGATTAAGCATTTGGCAGGTTTTCTTGCTCTTGTATGTGCATACCAGAATAAGGAGTGGGAGAAAAAGAAAAAAAAAAAAAGAAAAAGCAGGGTTCACATGTTTTTTGTTGTTATTGCTGGATGTAACAGGCTCTCTGGATTTGTCTGTTTACTGAATCTTTTGAAGTCCTGGGATGGTTGCATTTAGCACATCTTGTTGGTCAAAAGATTCTATCACAGTCATGAGCAGACACAAAGCTCTTGCAGACGAAATCTTTCATCAAGCTTTTGAGCTGGCAAGATTTGACTTACTGGTCAACCATTCAGATGAACGTGAATTGCAGCATGACTTAATTCAGAGATAGATAATTGAATGCTCAAGCAGTCTCTCATCGGAACTTTAAGCCAAAATAGTCAATTTTGCTAGAAGAATAATGGAATAATTTAGGTTGGAAGTGACCTCCAAGATCATCCAGTCCAATTGTTAACCCAACACTGCCAAGTCCACCACTAAACTATCTTCCTAAATGCCAGATCTACTTGTCATTAAATACCTACAGGGTTGGTGACTCAACCACTTCTCTGGCCAGTCTGTTCCAGTTCTTGACAATCCTTTCAATGAATAATTTTTTCCTAATATTTAATCTAAACCTCCTAATATTTAATCTAAACCTCCTCTGTTGTTGAGCACTTCAGTTTACTTTCTTCAGAATAATCAGTTATATTAAAACTGCAGAGTCTGATATGTTACTTGTCAAAGTAATAGTTTGTTTGAGTACTCAAAATATTTTCAGCATCATTTGTTAAAGTGAAGTTATTATGAAAGGGTCTTTTTTTGAAAGTGTTTCTCTGTAAACTTCATGTCCCAATAAATTATTCACCACAATCTATAAAATTTATTTTGATAGAGCTTTTAATTATGTGTTTTTTATAAGATATCTCCATAAATCCATTATTTAATGGAAATTTCTTTTGGGGGACACATTTCTCAGTGCCTCATTGATCCTGAAAGTGCAAGTGTTTTATTCAGTTGTGGAAAGTTTAGTTTGAATTGTAGAACATGGTATGTTATGACCAATGTGACAGGACACACAAAAGATTTTCTGCAAGGAAATTGGCATCATAAATTTGACTTATGAGTTGTAAAGATGAAGTTATGAAGCTCTTTATAGTCTTGCCACCAAAATATCATTCTTAAATCAGCAAACTGGTCTCAATCTGTAGTTGTGTGCACTTCTTTTACTAGGTTAAATTTTGGACTTAAGATTAAATGAAAAACATATTCTTTGTCAATAACCGTAGCTTGTGTTATGTGTAAAACAAAAATCCCCAGACGAAACCAAAAGTCTTAACACTGCCTGTTCCTACTTCTATATTCTCACAAGTTAATGTCAAGTGGGAGAGTAAAGGGATGGCATCAACAAACCAAGTCTAGGATGCATCAAAGTACAAGGGATCATTTTCAGAAATCAAAGCTAGGGAGGGCTGGGGGACAGTCACATGCTTAAGCTTGATTTCATTTGTGCAAGCACAACAACTTCTTTGGTAACCAAAGCCAACGTGATTTTTGGCAGCAGGCATCATGGGGCTGTCTTACAGGACAGGAGGAAACAGGGTCAATGCTTGAAAAATTTCGGTCCTGTATTAGGCACAAACGGTCTTTTCTTTAATGTTAGTCAGAACCAGTGTAGCTTTTTTTCACCAGCTTATTTATCGTGGCAGGTTAAAGGAAATTCCCAACCTGGGTTTCAGCCTTAGGCTTGTCTGTGTCTCTTGTAACCCACTGGAGAGCAGTGACTCATGAGTTCTACAAAACAGCACTGACTGTTCTGGCTGTTCTTCCAGCACCCAAGAAAGTGAATGAGAGCTCATTTTTAAATTACATTTGGGCCTTGCAGCTGCTGCTCCTTCTTTCCCCTTTTCTCCCTTCTTTCTCCCCTTCTCTCCTCTCTGCCCACTCTTTCCTTTCCATAGCCCTGTCTCCTGCTGCTGCTTTTTTTATGCCTGTCTCTGCCTCCAGAAAGACTTCTCTGCAACCAAGGAGCAGTTCTTTTCTTGGCATTCACACATTGTTTCTCTAACTCCAGTAATGTTGTCAAGCCTCACTCACTAGGAGATGGTGCTATAGGGCAATTCAGTGTGTTTTCTGTACTGTGTGTGATGTTTGGGCTGCTAGTGGTTTCAACAAGGGAGAAGGGGAAACCACTCAATGGTGCTAAAGTAAATATCACAGCACCTGACCTCATCTCCCGTGTTTGTAAATTGGATAACTGTCCATGTTGAGGAATAGAGACAAGCTCTGATTACTTGATAAAAGGGTTAGGCCCGTGTACACCAGCATTTTAAGTGATGGTAATGAACACTTTCCTCTTAATGTTTACCACTTTTCTGTTTTTCCTTGTTCAATCCTCAGGTGCATGGCATTGTTCGTCGGTCCAGTTCTTTTAATACAGGCCGGATTGAACATCTCTATAAGAACCCACAGGCTCACATTGAAGGAAGTAAGACTTTGTTTTATACTTAAGGTGGTATATGTTATATTTAGTCTGGGCTGTGTTTGGTGGAGAAAGATCCCTGGGAACTGGAAGGGAATTGAGTTTTCTTCTGCTAGTGTTAGCTAGCTGCTCTATCTCAGAAAAATGACCATTTTTCTCTGAAGAAGATGTGGCATGAAATATGGCTACTCTCGCGTGTGTGTTTTTAAAAGCGCAAAATATGAGAGGGACCCAGGAAAGCACTTTATGTTGTGTAGAAATGCTGCCACAGTTCATGAATAGCTGGGCAGTAGCAGTTAGCATTTTCCAGACCCAGCCATTTTCTATGTGAGGTTAAAAACACTGAGATTTCAGAATAGTAAATATGGGTTTTTTTGCGGTAGTTATCTTAAGTACTCCACTTGTTTCCTCATGAGCTCCATGGTGTCTGATGGAGATGAAGGTTTGGAAACAGCCTGTGTAAGAGCCTGCATAAGACATAAGTTCTTGCATGACAAGAAGAATGAATCTTTGGACCCTCTGAATTCCTGCATCCAAAGAAGGGAATACCTGCTTTACTAATGAAGGAAAGACATTACTCTTGAAAATTTGCTGACAATTTACTGTATTCTCTGTTACCAATGATAATCTGGAAAATCGAAGTTATTACCTTTAGTGCACACATGACAAAAAAATTGTTGTCTTAAAGGAAGTTTACTGATCTCTTAATGAGAAACAGCTCAAAAGTTGCATGGCTCCAGTTCAGCAGAAGGATTGAGCACTTCAATAAGCACACAGTTCTCCATGCCATGACTATTTTGTAGAGTTGTGCAAGCTGTCCTAAATAGTCCAGTTTAAGGTGGTATTAACAACAGGTGTCTCCATGGTGTAAAAAGTGTTTGAGGTCTGCTTCACGCCATGGTTAAGCAGAGCCTAATTTCATCAAGTTTAATATATAATGCAACTTATAGATTTCCTTTGGTCTTGGCTTGTAATTTTTATTTTTAAAATGCTTGATTTCTGACATGGTATTGCTCTGATTAGTTGCTACTTACGGTACACTGCTCATTAAAGTATCTGATTGAGAGGGGTAGAATTGAACAAAATGTCTTTATGAGGAATACTCAAACCTGTTTTTCTGTCAAGAACAATGTAAGAACTGTTTCCCATGACTTGCATTCTTGGCTCACTAGGTAGAATGAAGAAAATCAAATCAAACAGGAATCTGTGTATTGTGAGACCATCTTGCGGTTATGAAAAGTGATTTGAGAAGATAATGTAGATCACAATAAATGTATATGCAAACATTTAAGGAAAGGGATGGAAGGAAGAAAAGAGAAAGACATTAATTTTTTTCCCCACATCTCATTTTTCTTTGACGAATGTAGCCATATGAATGGGAGGAGAAAGAATTTGACTTGGAATCTCAGGAAAGGCTGCTCCATGGAAACTGTTTGAAAACAATGGGTTTCCAGGCAGTACTGGAGGAAGCAATAGTGGTTGATGTGAGCAAACCCTAATTTAATCTTTGCCATGTGTCTTTTTCCCATGAGGAATTGATTGCATGTTGCAAGATGGTGCTCTTCATAGAGAGTGAAGCTCTTTGTATAAAAAAAGTAGGGAGCACGGGAAGGAAGACAAGGTATATCCTAGAGCAAGCCCTCCAACTGTTGCTTGCTAAGAAGGCTTTTAGATTGAATAATATTACTAAAGCCAAAAGGTTCTTACATTTGATCTGTATCTGTGAATCTGTGCACCAAATAAACCCCATTTCTAGTAAGTCTTTCTGCTTAGCCTGTCACTCTTGAAAGACTCTCTTTTTCATGGGTCAGGAGGGGACACAGCTTCATTCCCTGCCCTCCTTCAGAAAGGCCATTTGCACCAGAGGCTTTGAAGGCTTGATGGTGGACCAAAATAAGCACTCTCCTTGAGAGCATTAAATTTATGGCAATAGTGGGCGGGTGTCCCTGTTTCCTGGGTCAGCCCATCTGGCAGCCCACTTTCCCCTGGGAAGCTCTGGATCTGCTCTCTGGCCTGGGGGCTCTGGCAGGACTTCATGTCTTTGGTGTAGGAAAAGGAACACAGGATCTGGTATCTCTTTCCTGCCTAACATTACCTGTTAGCCACAGCTTCAGAATGTCTCTTCAGAATGTCCTTTTCATTTGATATGGATGTGAAAACAAATTTCAATAATATGACTGTATTACTTTATCAACCTCAGGAACCTCATGCTCACGTTTTATGGGAATGTACAGGGCTAAACATCTGAAAACTGTGTGATCTGTTAACTTCATTGCTGTTTTATACTGTTAAAAAAATAAAAAAAACCCCCTAAATCAGCATAAATAATAACAAAGTTCACATATCTCAACAGCAGTTAAATGTGCTGTGGATTCATATCTATTGTAATAAGCCTGGTACTTCAGGACTAAAAAAAATAAAAAAATTAAGGTCATAAACATCAAATGAAAATCTGTATAAATATGGCAAGAAAACAAACAGCTAATTTATCAATAGTTATAGCTTTTTAGTGGAAGGATCTGTGAATAGCTGTGTGGTTGTTTGATTTTTCAATTTTATTTTAAATAAGAGCAAGAAGGTGATCTGTTTCATGAATTTCATTTTTGCAGTATCTTCTTGACAGGTCAGGGTCTGTAAACAAGGACTACTTGATAAACCATTGCAACTTGCTCTCTAAATTTTGACAGGAGCTGGTTTCATGCTCTTACCTACTTTTTTTACACACAAATTAGAAAGAAGCTGAAGTCTGGAAAGGATAAATAACATCTGTATCTAACCAATTTTGAGATTTTGATGCATAGTATCACAAACCATGTTTCATTGACAGTTAAATTGTTCTCTTTCCAATGTATTTTTTTAAATGGTAAAACAATAGTAACTAATGCAGCAGGTTGTACTGTAGTGTTATCTAAATGTTCATCTAGTAGATACCTTACACATTTTTGTTGTGTTGTGAAATTATTCACAGTGAGAAACTAAAACATGTGCAACATTTTGGGATGGAGAAGAAAGCCATTGATATATGCTTAAGAAGTTATTAAAATACTTTCGTGTAAAAGATTGGAAGCCCAAACTGAAAAATGCCCTATTTTTGTGACTGGAATTCTGTATCTGACGTTGAACTTATTTATACAACCTGTGCAAATGAAGTGCAAGCTATTAAACAAATGATATAAATGTTACTAGATAAATAAGATGATTGAAAAAAGAATCTGAAATGCTGTTCATTACTCCTATGGGGAAATGTATTTTGTGGTTAAAGCAGGGGAGAAAAAAAAACAAGCGAAACCAAGTTTAGCTGGTGATCTCTTGACTTTTTCCAATAAATGTTTACTCAGACCTTGACCTGAAATAGGATATGGACCAAGAATGTAATATTGTTCTGAGATGAAAGTGTATTAACTCAGTGTTCTTAAACTCTGAAGACATGAAGCTGCACTATGGGGATCTCACAGACAGCACCTGCCTGGTGAAGATCATCAATGAAGTCAAACCCTCTGAGATTTACAACCTGGGAGCTCAGAGCCATGTCAAGGTGAGTAACCTTCTCTAGCACTGAGAATTGTGAATGTGTGTTGATGGTGGTGTTGGTATATTACCTTGATTATTTAAGACTGCAGCATTTATAGCCATTTTAACAACTGTTAATTTCAAAACGGTGCCTTCAGTCAAGACAGTCATGTTTGCTGTGGTGCTAAATTACTGCATGAGTTTGCTACTCAATATATATTAAGATGTCAGAAGAAGAGAGGTTAAATTGTCATTGTCAACAAAATTTGCATGTTTAAAGATCTGGTTTTTCTGCCATGTGAAATAACTTTTGCTGTAGACTTGGCTGCTGATCAGTCCTAGTTGAGAAATTATGCAGTGTTCTTAGGCCAATAACATTTGTTTAAAGTCAATCCATATATGAGAATGCATCACTTTTATAAAGGCTTCTCCTATACCAGTTTTCATGCAGGTGATGCTCTTTGAAATATTGATCTACAAACAGAGAAAACAGCTCTGTTACTACCTGCAGTATTACAACACTTTTGGGGTTTTGGTTACAAAAAATCAAATTAGAGAAGGAATTAAAAGGAGTCATTAAAAACTAGTAATTTGACCCTGGCAAGTACTGCTGCATCAAAAGGATGGAAAATTAATAGTAGAGGCAATAACTTTGTGGTTTACATTTATTAAGCAACACTGCTGTAAAAGCTCAGTTTACTAACAAGTGACCGCTATTTACTTGCAAAATCCTCATTCATACTTCATGGTTGCAAACTGAAGCTGATGTCCAGGTAGTAAATTGCCATTAAAATAAATTGTTCATCAGTCATATGTCCTGTCATTATTGTGTGCAATGTGTAAGCATTCTAAAGTGATAATATTCCCTGGCTTCTCTTGAGGTGAGAAGTGAAGAAGTATTTAAGCCTCCTGAAAATCATTTTGGCTTTAGTTTTCTAAGTAAGGCTTCCCACAGAAAGTGGTGTGTTGCTCTTATCACTGTAAGCTTTGAAATGCAGCAAGAGGAAATCACATTGAAAGACTGCAGTTATTGACAAGATACACAGCAGAATACAGACATGAAATGATAATTCTGCTTTTAATTTGATTGCATGATTTAATTAACTGCGTTAACATGGGTCTGGGTTATTAGCTCGCATACATCAATATAACAACAGGGCTAGATGAGTCCGAGGGCAGAAGATAACTGAACTACTGCCTTGCAGAGTGAAATTTGAGCCAGCAAACAGTGCTGGATATTTGCAGTCCACAGCTAGGTGTCCCAGCATCTGTTTTCTTGAACTGGTTCGCTATGCAACAATCTCTATGGAAATTAATCACCTGTCCCACTTAATTTGGTACTAGAATGTTAGTGCCATGCTAACATCATCTATCTCTAGGTGCCTGCTGCAGCTGTAACAGCTTGTTCACAGCACTGGGATGGTATGAAGGGGTGACAGTGGTGCTTGCGCTCCTGATATAGATTCTTGGATGATTCTGCCATGGGTTATGGGAAGGATGATTCCTCAAATGTCTCACTTCATGATTAGCTCAGTTGGTTAGAGCATGGGGCTAATAATGCCAAGATTGTGGATTTGATTCCCATATGGGCTATTCACTCAAGAGTTGGACTTGATGATCCTTCTAGGTTCCTTCTAGCTCAGACCACTCTGTGGTTCTCCACCAATGCAGATCTTGTGCTGACTCTTGGCTTTTGGAAATCTAGTGTCTTGGAGGACAATGAAAATGGTTCTATTAGAAGCTAACATGCATGCAGCAGGCTGATAGGTACATTAGGCAATGTTAGCAGTCCTATGGGAAGTCTAGATGAATTTCAGGGTGTGCTTGCTTCCTAGCATCTCCACTAGTACTTCTGTTGTTGCAATTGAGGAGAGAAAGTAAGGACCCTGAGCCTGTTGACTGAGGTGGTCAGGGAACTTGACTATGTTATTGGTAGGACTTGAAAAACAGTGCAAAAGTGTTTAACATGTTAAAACAATTACCAGTGTTGAAAGAGGGAGTTGAACTTGGCCATCTGTTCAGGTGAATGTCTTCACCAGAGACCTAAACAGCTGTTAGCATTGGACTGTGGTTATATAAACTTAACTGGATTTGCTTGTGTGCATCATGTTTGGGGAAGGAGGGAAAAGTACTTCTAATCTTAGCTTGCTTCACATTCTGGTCACTTTGAACCAGTGACGTCTTCAGGATTTTTTTGGTGGTGTTTGTATTGGCTTGTGTTTATGCAGAATAAAGTTTTCTATCACTCTCACTTCCAGTTAGTTTATGTGAGCCATGCTGAAATGAAGGAAAATAAAATCATAGGAAGTTGGTCTGGTTTCCTGTAGGAAACCAATGAAGATGAAATTGGTTCTTGGAATGAGCCCACAGTAGTCTGGGAAATACTGTCAGAGAAGACGTTTTTCTGAATCATAAATAGTGAGGACTGTGACTCATAAAGTGGGTCACTGGGAGGCTGATCTGATCTTGTACATGGGAGAAAGTGAGAGAAGACTGGAACTTGTTCCTTATTAAAAACAGTAAACTTAACAGAATGATATCATCAGTAGGAACAAATTATCCAGTGTGCATTCCTGTTTGTTTTGGTGAGAAACAGGATTAGCTCTCTGCACTGTGGCTTCACCATGGGATGTTCAGAAAACAGTAGCACATTCACTTCATAGCTACAGAATAAACAGTTTGGCCTCATTTTCTCTATCCAGTCTTCATATGTCCTCCTGCTTTGAATTGTAGCTCTTTGGGAATCTGGTGAACGGACCATGATTGATTTTGATTTTTATTTTTTTTCATTTAATTGGGCTTTATGGGTATTTACAGTATATTGATTCTAAATAATTTTCTATTATTGTGTATAGTAGCGTGCAGATGGCTTAATCCACATTCTGTTATCCATAACTCTGTATTCATATACCACTGCTGAATGTCTTCAAAATCAATTATCCAAATGTAGGTTGCCTAAAATGATGTAAATGTCTCTTTCTTCACAGTCTTTCAGAGCAGGCACACACATAGATGTAAAGTTGTAACTTTTTTTTCTTGAAGGACAGATGATCACATCCGTATTTGACTGCACTGTAAAATTTTGTTTGTTACCTTTGAGTTGTACTGATCTAATGAAGCTGGAAAGTATTTTTTGAACAAATTTCTGAATCCAAAAGGCAGTGTAACCTCAGTAAAAGATATCTGGCTTTTAGCACTTGAAACTTTTCCAGTGCATCTGAGCAGTTAAATGTGGGCTGGCTTCATGGCTTGCTGTCCTGGTGATATTAAATGGCCTGGTCCAACTTCAGAGCCCAGGGAGCGTGTGCTCACCCTTGTCTCTTACTGCATCCTGAATCTGTAGCTGGATGCTGGTTGGTGGGAAAGTGGGATATCTACAGAAAGGAGAAACTTGAAGCACACAAGCAAAAGTTTACATCATCTAAATTGCAACAGAGTTTTGGAATGGTTGAAGATTGGAAGGGACCTCTGGAGATGGTCTAGTCCTACCCCTTTACTCAAAGTGGAGTTATCTAGAGCAGGTTACAAAGAACTTTGTCCAGTCAAGTGTTAAGTAGGGTGGAGACCCCACAACCTCCCTGAGCAACCAGTTTCTTCGCCCTTACAAGCACACACCACAACAATTTTTTTATGTTTTTAAATGGCACGTTTCCTGTATTTCAACTTCTGACCATTGCCTCACCTCCTGTCACTGTATACCACTGAGAACAGTCTGTTTCAGTCATCGTTTCCCATCCCACTCATCAGGTGACACATCAGGGAGCTCACCCTCTGAGCCTTCTTCAGGCTAAACAAGCCCATTTTCAGCCTCTCCTCATATGACACATGCTCCAGTCTTTCAGCGTTTTGTGGGATAAGACTGCCCTGACCAGTTCTTCCTCAACTGTAAGAATTGCCTGTTCACAGCATTTCCCCTTGTGAGCTGTTTGGTCACCCATGTCAGGTTATAAATGCCCTCCAGAAACCTTTGCACCTGCTGTGTTGTCCCCTTAATAGATACCAGGATGATAAAATTCACCCATGAGGATATATGAGTATGAGCTTTCTTATCCTACCTGAAGAAAACCTTATCTACTACTACATCACCCTGTAAAGCCTGTTTGCATCCCCAGACTCCTTGTGGTCTGAGGAATATGAAGCCTGTGGGAAACAGATCATCTTTTTCATTTCCTATCACAGTCTTCTATGGGGTGCTTCTTCCTACAGTTGCAATTGTGGTTGTGATAATTGTTGGGGGGAGATGGTGTTGTGCAACTTTGTAGTGAAGAAGGTAGTGTTTGGGTCATGCCATGAAAGCTGGCATCCTCCTGTTTAGTACACAAGTGAATCTGATAATTAAAGCTTTATATTGCTCACTTTCTCCTGCAGGTTTTATCAGTGATTTTTATGGGGGCAGTGCTCTTCCCCCATCACTTTTCTATCCATGGAGTTAGTACAGCTGAGAATCATCTGTGATGAAGTCTGGTGTTGTTCTGAGGCAGTCTCACATGAAGAAGGCACTTTTCACTGCACGTGTACAGTGAGTGCTTAGCTACGAGGAAAATCAAGGCACTAAATGAGTTAGCATGGAACTGAGCACTGAAGTCTCCTGATTGCAGAGTTCTGGCATCCTTTCAAAGTCTCATGCTGTTCAATAGCCAGGTTTGGGAATGTGCGCTCCTGACAGAAGAGCTCTCTATTAAAGCTCCTTATGTTGGAAACTCTTCAGTTTTGTTTTCCTTAGCTTTGAATAGCTCAGTAACACTGAAGCAAAATAGTGCTTTCTGATGGCTGTCATTGTCCATTTGATGGATTAAATCTGAAAATAATTCTTTCACGCTGGAGATTTGTTTTAATAGTATGGTCCATTAAACAGAAATACTCTTCTCTAATTTATTGGGTGGGTTTTTTATCACATATAAATATCATTAATAAATAAATCTTAATGATATTACTTCTGTTTTATGTGCTAACTGTACATGCACAGTTTGTTTCTGATCCTGCAATGATTTCTCATGACAAAAAATGGTGTTTGTTGTTGAACATTTGGACTTTTAAACATTTTTTTCATTAATGCAATATTGCTTATGTGAAATTGTAGGCTAAATAATTCAAAGAATTAATTGTAAAGCTTTTCCAGTATTCCATCAGTAGCAAGGCTTATAATTGCGTAATTCATGGTTTATGTACTTTACATTGTGGTTCTTATCACTTAGTATGCTGTTTTATTATTGCCTGGGTTTTAAGCTTCTTATGAATGTCATAAAGCTCACAGCTTCTGAGAAAATGAATAGGGTTTTTTTTGTCTGTTTAATAGAAGAGAAATTTTGGCTGTTCAGTGTAACAAGATCTAGTCTAGTTAATTCTAAAGAATATTAGCAATACTCTGTAGAGATGTAATACAGCTTATCCACAGGAAAAAACATGCCAGCAGACCTTATTTTTATGTTATTAGAGAATTTTATAGCTACACTTTATAGAATCTGTTATTGTCTCAATATTGTCATCCAACTCCTTCTAATTTAGCATGTGTGGCTGTTCAATTTGTTAGCCAGAGGTTGAGTTTCCAAACCTAATTTATGCTATCAGGCTATAAAATAGTCTTCCGCCCTAGAGTACCTCTGATTAGTGTGGGACCTGTGTGTGGGGCTGTGGTTGTGTGGCGTGCTCAGGTACCTGTCTGTCTCCTGTTATCTGTTTACTGGTGGTGGCAGCTTGCAACACCAGCCTTGGGAACTCAACCTTTCTGGAAAATTGTTGTGCTAACCAGCAAATACTGTATTTGCTCAGGGTTTTAGATGGTAGGGTCTTGGTCCTTAGCCAGGACAATTAGGCTCTGTGCTGTAAATACAAAGGAATAAAATCTAGATGGGCTACCTTCACTCCTGCAGAGTGTTTGAGTGCTTTTGCTCATGCTGGTATTACCCAGGATGTGATCTTATAGGGTGCTGAACTGTCTTAATTTAATTCAGCACACCCTTTTAACTGTTTTACCTTCAAACTGTTGCAATTGTTTGGATTCTTTCCTGAGTTTTGTGCAGGATGCTGTGTCCTTGTGAGATGGAGTGCACCAGAGGGCAGAGTAAGCTTCTCAAGTGATTCTTTTAAATGCTTATAGGTGTTGTTTTGCTGTGTGTACCTTAAACTCTTTAAGTATTCTAATTCCTTTTGAGTGGTCAGGTTTTAGGTAGCTTTACACTTGAAATATTTTGGGCAATGCTTTTAGTATAATATGTGCAGTACCTGTTCAAACAGATCCTGTATGGCCTGGAATGAAAGGTAATTCAAGTAATAGTTAGCAATTGGAATTATATATGTCTCTTCACTTGGTCCACTAAATATTTATGGCAACTTTATACAATCCTGTAATTGCAGCTTGTATTGCCAGACTAAATAGATTTAAAACCAAGTGTTAGTAAAGAACTTAATGTAACTATTCATTTTATTAAACAGATTAACTTTAATAGTTAACTATATGTATTATAGCTGCAAATGCTATGAATACATAAAAAGAACAATGGAATAATGCACTCAGTGGTACTAGTATTTATAAGCAAATACAAGCACTGACAAATTACTCCCCAAACCAAGTACTATTTATGTTAATACCAATTAGAAAATTAAGACATTGTATTTATGGGTATATTTTAACTACAGAAGCTCTCATGACTTCTGCTGCGGGCTGGTATTGCCTCTGTGCCCTCCTATTCCACATCTCTCATTTTCTCCTTACCTGTACCTTCCCTTACAGCAGCAAAGCCCATTCTTTTCTCCCTACTCTTGTTCTGAACTAAGGTGTTCTTTCCCTCTCTATAGAAAAACACAAGAGTTCATATGCTTTTTGGATCGCAGTGGTATTATCTATAATTCTTGTGAAAAGCTTGCACTTTTTTAGTCCTTTCATTTTGCTGTTTTATCTAATGAATAATTTTCAGGGTAAATGCTGAAGCACATTTCTACAAATATGTTACTTAAGTGTATTGGGAAAGCAGCAATGTTAAAAAAAGTAGTACTTAATCAGGGATGTGAAAAGGACCAGACTGAGCCCTGAGACAGGACTTTTCCATATGGTTTAGTAATTAAAGAGCAGAATGTACTCTGTCATGGATCGCTAACTGAAGATTATAGATTCCTTTAGAGTTGTGTTTTTTGTTTTTGTTTTTTTTTTTTTGCAGCTTCAGTGGGTGTCTCTTGCAAGATATTTTACAAATGCAAGCTGGGGACTTTTTTCAGCTGCTGTTCTTGTTTTGTGCAGTCACATACAAAGCAGACTGAATGCTGTGATGAATGAAGTGGTGTTTATCTTTGTGACCCTGATGACGGGTAAAGTACCACCTCCTTCATCTCGTGCTTTGTGTGTGGTTTCTGCTTTGAGGCTCTGTGATTTGACTTCCTAACTGACTTCTGAATTTTAAGGCTGGTGTAGTGAAGGGGAACAGCCAGTGAATCCATGTTCACTCAATGCCATGGCCCCAGTTACGTCTGGATACCCCCTGAAATCAATCTCTCAATGATCACTGCTGCATAATTAATTTGCAAATTTTAAAATAATTGTTCTAAAGCATTTTTTATTTAGAGCTGGCCTATAAATGGAAGTTTGTTCACTTGGATTCCCTTTTTAGAACAGAGTGGTATATAATTCTACTTTTGTTTGCAATAATCAGATCTCTACTATTTCTGCAGTTACTTTATTTTTTAGCATGAAAGTAATTGCTGAAGTGGTTTCTGCTTCTGGGCATGAGCAGGGAGGAGTGATCAAAAACTTGCCTGAGAGTCTTCTAACAGCTGCTGCAGGGGAAGAGAAAGGTGGAGGAAAGGGAAGGCAAAACCAGCTGTGGCATTCACAGCGTTGTATTTCTTGTGTCAAATAGATGGCAGCAGAGCGTTGTACACAATGGAGCAGCTCCGTCCTGGAATGGGAACGGGGGGGAATGACACTTCAAGCTGACTTGTATCAACTGCAGCCTTGAAAGACTTGTCGTTTGGCATTAAATAGGGAAGAAAGCTACTATTGATAGTGCGGGTGCATAGAGGATGAAGAAGGGTATGAGATGCTATAGAGTACTGAATTTCTGGAGTAGTCCCAGGTGGCAAAACTTAATCTTTTAAGGTATGTCATCCACTCTTGCAACATGATTGAAATCAGCTAACATAATATGCATGTCAAAATAAAGAGACAGAAAGAAAAAGAAAGTATTCACAAGTTGCAACTGAAAGTGATATACAGCTGCCTTGGGGTACTGTAGAAGTTGGCCAGAAAGCCTATGTTTTATTTAAGTGAGTTAGAGAAAGGAAATGTCAGTCCTCAATCAGGCAAGCATTCTTTGGTAAGGTTTACTTAAATGTCAGCATTCTTAGGAAAAGAGCTGCAGTCTGTTCTGCTCCGATCCCCAAAATTAGATTTGCTATTAAAATGGGTCAAGCTGCAGATCTGTCTCTAGAAGTGTTTGATTAATAAAAGTAATCCAGGGTTTGGCTTAGTATTTATTAAGTACAAAATTAATGGCTGCAAAATAGCTGCAGTCATCGTAGGCATTAGCATATTTTTGTTGTATGCTCATCTACATCTTAAATTTTGGAGTAGGGCGATCCCAAAATAAAAGGTGGAATTAAAGGCTTTGATGTCAGTTATTTCTCAAGCCCTCAGATTTTAAGGTATTGTAGTAGAAAGATAGAAAGGCAGTTGAGAAATTATTATCAGTAGTACAGCATGACATTCTAGCCCTGACACTAAAAATTGTGTCAGGGCTACAATAGTCAATATGGGGTGCTATCTTATTTCGTAACCTATTTCATTTCTCTTACAGCTCTGAGTGCAACCATCCTGGCTGAGCATGAGCTTTACTGGTTGTATTTATGATAGACCTCGTTTAGCGTTTACTTTCTGTAAATGTGCTTTTTAACCCAGCTGCCTGAAAAAGTATTGCAGCAACTTGGGGATATCTGGCAGGTTTCTGTTTTGATAAGAACTCGTTTCTCATATAATTGCATTACTTTTCCCCTGATTTGATATTTTAGTGATCTGTCCACCCTCTTCATCAAGCTATTAAGAAACCCAAGCCACTCTGTAATTTATTTTTTACAAGTTTAAAGAAAATTATATTAGACTCACTTTGAAGTGTTGCAAATTGTGCTAGCTGCTGCAGTTTACTGAGATTGGAGGGTAACACAGGTCTGCAAGAGTGTAGGTGATTTTCAGTATCATTCCTCATACCCTGTAGAAAACGTTAACATGATAGCTCTGACTTTTGGAACTTTTTCATTGTGTTTAAATTACTACCCATGCAGAAGAATGAGCATGTCTGTGTGTTTTGTTTTGTTTTTAAATTAATTTGCTTATTTTATTGTTATTTAATTTCTTAAAGTGGCAAGTTTAAGATAAATCTAGGCATAACAATTGTATGCAGTATCTGCTATAATGAAAACAGGTCAAGCTATGAAATTAAGGAAAGGCATGTGATTTTTTTGGATGAGTAATAATGTGAAGCTATTTTAATACATTTTTCTTTTGCTAAGTGTTAGATCTGTTACATAATTTAAGGGTTTTTTTTTTCCTTGTGTCTCTGAACATGCTTCCATGGAGACATATTAAATTCTTGGAAGAAATAACATGGTTGTGTTTTTATATTTTTACAAACCATTTACTAAATTGCTGTTCTGAACACTAGAAATGGAAGCTATGAAAAATCTGCGACTACACAATAACACATGCATTGCACTGATTGTCTTGATGAATTAGGCTGGCAGAACAAATGCAAACTTTTTAAAATAAGCAGTTCCAAAACTCTCTTGGTAATTCTTCTTGAGGCTAAATGCTACAGACTGCTATTGAAGCCAAACCTCATGAAATATTTGCAAGGGGGTTGCTGGGGAGGGAGGGTTGTTGTTGTCTCTTGCCACTTTTCCATTGAGGCAAGGAATTAGCTTGAATGACATCATTTAATTTTCTCAATTTTGAAATGGTATATTTGCATAACAAAGCAGTGTTTCTTTTTTTTCCCTTTTGTTTCATTAGAACTGTCGGGGTGTATGTGTGTGTGCATGTTTCCAGTCTTCTTGCTGAGTAATGCTAGATTTGTTCTTTGTTCTGTGAAAGTTTGGCTTTGTGGTTTATGCAACTTTAAAAATGTATGTATATCCTCTCAACTTCCTTCATCTGTGGATGAAACAGACTGTGCGTCTTAAAGTTTCTCGGTGTTTTACAAGCGTGCAAAAGAAGAGAAATAAAGTCTTTTCTGCGTAAAAAATGGCTTCATTTATTTTCTTAGTGCCTAAAACAGCATTGAGAAAGCCTAAATCCCACAAAACCTTTCTCTGAAAGTGCTGTTGCAGTGAGAAATGCACAAGCTCAAAACCCCTGTGATTTAGAATGGCAGTGTGGCCAGGAATCACAGAACAGAGATTAATTCCACTGTTACAGTAGACCATGGGCACAAGTTTCTATGTTTCCTCGAGCACTTTAGAAATTGAAGGAAGAGGAAACATTATTTGTTTGTAAGTTCCAAAACTGTATTGAGACTTTGTTTTTTCTTCCTCCTTCATTATTGTCAATAAATGTTGCGGTTGGGAAAAAGTGAAAGTTGTCATTTTGGGATGTTTAGGATCTCTTGATCTTGCGTTCATTGTTTATTTTAAAGCAAAAATCAGGAGAGAATCTGTACAGAATATTGTATCTTAACTGAGTGTCTCTTATGAATGAGATGATTGTTTGCTTTGTAAACAGTATACATTTGGTATTTATTGATAATCCATCAGAATGATTTAAATAGTGATGCTGCAGTTTAATCTTATTGTAATGATGCTGTGTTACATGTTATTAGGCAGAAAACAGCTATTCAGGAAATTTCTTAGTTTTCTTTAGACACTGAAGAACTAAAATAGTAACTTACCCCTGCTTGTGCAAAACACTCAGATCTGGAGAGAGAGAACATCTTGAAGCGTGTTTGTGCTCTAACATGAGACTTGTTCTGTAGATGTTAGGTATGTTTTATGTGATAGCTGATTACTTGGAAAAAGCTTAATTAAAGAAAAAAATCCGGTACTGCCTGCCTTTACATTAAGAACTTCCCAATTTCATTTAGTTTTTATTGCTCCAACTTTGTGAAATGGAGCTGTATTGAGCATCTTTGGTGATAGACTTGGACTCCAAAAGACTGGCTAGAGCAACAGGATTAGACTGGTGGTTTATCTTCCTATACAACTATGCATACTAGCTTTCCATTACCCTATTTTTCATTAAGTATTTACCAAATATATTGGCTAGCATAATTGAATTGTGAATGTCTGAACTGCATTTTTCCTGTAAGTATGTGATGCTGAGAAATAGCATTTTAATTTTAGCCAGACATTCTTGCATAATGTTGCTTCATGGTGATGCAATTTCACTGGCATAGCATCAGAACAAAGACTACACCATCAAACAAGGATGTAAAAAGAAATTAAAGGATGCTAGAAGCTTTAAGCACTGCTTTAAAGATTTTAATATGCTTAATATTCCTGATTTTTTTTAAGCTCTGTGTGTGTTTGTGTAACAAGCTGTGAGTTCTGTGAAGCTTTTCTAATTTTATATTGGTGTAATATTTTTCCTTTGACTTGTTTCTAGAACTCTTCTGTGGCAGGGAACATCCACCAGAAATGATGTATTTTAATTACAAGGCATATGCAACCTATGTATTTAGTTAGCTGGGCAGTAAAATTTAATTACCAGGCTTTAAAAAATGCTCTTGAAAACATTGCATACATTCAGCATAGCTAGGTCTTAGGTGCTAGTAAACGATTCAGTTAGTTTACTAAATCCATGTATCTGAAATCCCAATTCCACTGAAAAAAATAGAAGTTGCATTGAGTAAAGGATAATATGCTATTTTTATGATACTGATCTATACCATTATCTCTTCCATGTCTAAACTTGAATTGCAGTTGCAGTCTTTGTAAGTTTATCTGAAATAAAAAGGCATATATTTCTTTCTGCAGATTTCAGAAGTTGCAACTTAATTGAAGCAATACAGTATGTAAACAGGTGATAAATTTAGAATTATTTACAGAAGTACTGTGCAAGGAATTCTGTGAAACACTTTTTGTTTTGTTTAGTTTGTTTCTTTTTTCCATGTACTAGATGTTCTTGAAACTGGTTGCAGTACTTTCAATAAAAATAAAAAGGGACTGATTGACTTGCCATGACGTGTGATCTGAAGGCAACTCACATCACTCGCAGAGATTGTTTATAGTGCTTGGAAGCATTTCATGCTTGCAGGTTTTTGTTACTGTATTCTGTCCAATACTTTGATTTTGTTCAGCTATCAGTATTTCTAGGTGTTGTGCATTTTCATTTTGTCACATTTAGATGATCCGTTACGGAATGCTGCAAATTCCAGTGAATGGCTGCATTTCATAAAGCTACTGTACGTGTTTCTGCATTATATTTTTAATAGCTTATAATGATAAGGAATATGCATTAGAAATTTGGACTGCAAATTCTGAATGCTAATTAGGATTTAAAAGAAAGTCATACAAGTCAGTTGTAGACCAACTTTGGGTGCTTTTTGGAGAATCGCATACTGTTAACAATGTTTAAATTGTGTAAGTAGTTTATTACTTGTGATTCATTGCCTTACATTTGTGGTTGAGGTATTGAACTAGAATTCCTCTATAAATATTAATGTAGGGTATTCTTTATTTTTACTGAATAAGTCAAAGCAAATTATTTCAACTTTCTCTCCAATGCTTCAGTTTAAAATAAATAATTGAAAAATACGATGATTAGCATCAGGTCATATTGAAGTAAAAATTTCCCAATAATGGCATGCAAATGATCAATAGAAGTTATTTATGATAGTCTCAGTGTACATTTAGCAATCTAGGAACAGTAATATTGTTGCAATTTAATGGTTGAAAAAACATGTAAAAGTATCTAGTATGGAATTCACAGGGCAATTTTTCCATTGTTTCAGTGGTTTCCTTAATAAAGCTGAAATATTTTTAATCCATGAATGCTTTGCCTTAAAACAAAAAAGAGGTGGGGGAGAGGAGAAGCAAAAGTAAGTTTAATATAATGAGACCCATTGATAAAACAGAATTGCCTGCAATATATTAACCCCTCTGTCAGCAAGTATAGATGAAAATTGATTTTTCTTTTGTAAGCAAATGCTAATATTTTTATAGGAGGAGTATCTTTCTTAATGATATGTTACATATGATTAAGAAAGATATCTAATATGTATATCATGTATATATTACATATAATTTACTGTTATATATAATATATTTATATATATAAATATTGTATATGCTGTTAAATGTTAACATGTTCACAAAATGCTCTGTTAAAGTGAAATGTGGCTTTTTAATGCAATGGATATAAATAACTTGAAGATTTAAAGGTTGCAAGGACAGTATATTGAAGATGCAGTTACATTTCAAGGCAAGGAAGCAATTGAAACTTAATTAAATGTAGTTTAACTTTTAATTTATGGTTAGATTTATAATTTTTTATATGAGCTGGTACTTTTGGTTTTGTGGGGTGTGGAAGGATGAACACTTTGCCTTTAATATTTGAAGAGGAACTTTTTCCATGGTGTCATTAAATGTTATGAATAAAAATGTCACAAGCCATTTTTAATCTTTTTGAAGTAGCTTTCATTCATACGCCTACGAGTTTGAAAAGAACATCCCAAAGTGCACATGGATGTGAGTAAACTTGGCTGTCACTACACACCTTTGCTGAGGTGCCCTTGTGTTTGTTTGCGTGTTAATCTCTACCTGCTGTGTTGGCTATGTGGCAAGGCCTCCAGCACAGCAGATATTTCTCCACGAATCTTCCAGACCCCAAGTGGGCTTTGGCTGTGGTTGTAACATCTCTTCTGGATCACAGTATCATGCTGGAATGTCAGGCCATAGTTTAAATGAAGCAGTAAAATGGAAATAAACATTTTATTCGCTTGCACTAATACACAGTTAGGGACCTTACTTCAGACTAAGCTTTCTGACGTGCTTGTTCTTGGCTTTAATTGCACAGGTATTTGCAAAGTACTGGTGGTAGTTCATGCAGATTCTTGATCTTCATTAATTGGTGCTATTTTTTTGCTTTCCTTAGCTTTTAGCCTGCATGAAACAATCTGTACATGATTAGGTTAGCATAAGATCAGAAACTATATACTTGCTAAATTAGATTTGCTCATCTAAGATATCGTTTTTGTCAGTACGTTATAAAATTGTATTTAAAAATGTTTGCTATAAACAAGAGTAGGTTAATTTTAAGAACTTAAGCACAGATGTTGTTTTTTATAAGCATGGCCTATAAAAAAGGGCAAATTTAAGTGTCTAGGTTTTTTCTTCAGACAGTCTGTGGTGGCTTGTTCACATTTTCTTCCTTAGGGAAATTGTTATTAGTATTGTATTAGTATTGTATTACTGTATGTATTACCATATTCTCACATAACTAGAGCTAATTTTAAAAACCTTTTCTTTTGAAACTGCGATTGAAAATAAGAGGGCAATAGGGAAATAGTTTTTTTTGTCAATGACTGTAGTTTAAAGCATCTTCATGAGATGGTAGTTATCCCACAGAATTTCAATTATTGGATTGCTCTTACCTTGAAAACATACAGTAATTATTTTTAAAATGCTGTGGTCTAAATGAGAAATTTCTTGCCTGAGAGGCAACGAGACCTGGAGGCTACATGATCTGCACTCTTGTTTGTTACTATTAAGCAGATGCATTTTATCTACTATTTTTTTTCCTTCTCCAGTTTGTTCCATTATAGCACTGTGTGAGAGACCGCTATATAAAAGATGTATCAAATTGTTAGAGAGAGGAAAACAGAAAAGAGTGCTCTGTTAACTGTTTATTAAATTGTTATTATTAGATACCACATTTCATTTATGTTGAACTGCATCATTATAAGACTTGGTTGCACTGTCTGGAAGCAGATTAATTACTTGGAATATCATCAAAGGTGTTTTTTGTAGGTTAGTAATGCTAGAGATTTTCAGTATTTGTCATGTCGTGCTAAATGTAATGATAATAGTACAAGTGCCGTAGATTGGGTGTTTTATTACATACTAAAACTTACCAAGTTTAAGTACGAAAGCCAGACCAAATGAATTAATCAGTTTCATCTTTTTTTCTCCTTTTCTGTTACTTTTTGATTTTGTTCTTTTAATTTTTTAGATGGGTGGTAAGCATGGGGAGTATGTGAAAATATTACACTTTGGAACTGATATAAAGGGCTTTGACTAAAACCATCTGTTCCCACCTCCTAATCTTCAAGTTGCTCTTGAAAACTTGGCCAAACTTTATCCCAGGGGGGCTAGTGGATAGAACTGTCTACAACAATAATAAGATGTAAAAATGCAAAATATACAGATACTGAAAGCTCAATGATCTGCAGCAGCTCACTCTTGCTTCTCAATACTTTTGCAGGTCCTTATTTTGCAGGTCAACTGAATTGCTTAGTGGGAAGGGGGATACAAGATACAAGTGGAAGAGAAGTCACCTCTTTGTGTGTTATAAAGTATGAAACCAGTAGGATGAAATTTGGGATCTTCATTATCCCTGCCCATAGTGGGGGTTTGGAACGACAAGGTCCCTTTCATCCCAAACAATTTTGTATTTCTACTTTGACAGAGAAGCTGAGCTACATATTTTCTGCTCTCAGCTTAGGAAAGCATTCCATTATCTCATAGGACTTTAGGACTAAGAGTGGGTATCTGAACGTCACCTTTTTTAAAAATAAAAAACAAATGCTCTGCAAGCATCAAGACAAGACTCAGTGTAGGGATAAGGCTTTCTGAGAGGTGGCTTCATGCACAACCCCCCCATCAATATCTTGATATACCTTTTCCATGATATATCTGATCACTAAATAATTCTCTTGCCATCAAGGTCGTTTTAAATGTAAAGGTAAGCTTTTTGGGGCTAATGTTTTGTGTCAGTCTTCTTGAATACAGAGCACTACTTTAACTGCCATATGTATTTGTGTGTAGAGTCCTCCACAGCTTATATTTCTGTATTTGTCATCTGGAATCCTTCTGAATATCGTTACAGGGACCATTGAGGTAATGCAGGTAGAAATACTAGCCCACGTCCAAAAAAACCCCAACACACCACCAAAGATAAAAAATAAAACCCAAAACCCAAACAGAAACAATGACATTAACTCCCAACAAAAACACTACCAAACAAAAAGAGCAAATGTAAACAGCACCGTTCTGCAGGTTTATCTGTCTTGTCAAAATCAGCTTTCAGATAAAGCAGTTGGCAGGAACAGTGATGATGGAGAGTGGAAAATACTTTTCCAGGGTGTTTGTCTTCTGTCAGATTGCTTAAAAAAACTGAAGTTGCATCAGAAAATTGTGCAGCATGTTACAGGCACATAGTCTGTTACACTTTTACTCTGGGATTTGTGACCAGCTCACAATAACTATGCAAGCACAGAGTATACAAGAGCTGAAGCTGGCATAATTTTCACAGTGATGTGAAGAGCTTCTTCCCCCTGAGCTAGATATTCTTTTTTGTGCCAAGTCAACTCTGGGAGTATTTGTGTTGTTTACTAAAAGCATTTCTGAGCTTCATCCCAGGAGACATGAACCACAGATCATCAGTGCAGAGATACAGTGCTTAGGAAGAGACAGATCCTAGACTCTATGTGCTCCTGGAAGGTAAAAGTTCTCCAGGAAACTTTAAGAACAATTTTTTTAAATTAAATTCAAATTTTAAAATGAAAAAACATGCACATCTCTGTCAAACCTAAGTTTATGTTAGTTGTAAGCTTATATAGTCCCCTGGCCGGGAAGGTTCACTTGTATTTGTATGTATGTAGATATGAGGAGGAGAAGAAAGCCATGGAGATGCTGATGGTTGCAGTGGTTTGGATTGGAATAGACCTTTAAATGTTGTCCAGTCCAACCCCTCTGCAATAAGCAGAATCTCCTTGAAATGCTCCAGATTTGATTGAATACTGTAAGTGCCACAGGATTTTTATTATTTTTTTTAGCATGCATGGTTACTGTGACAGAACATTGTGGAATTATTTTTTCCTGAATGTTTCTCTGGTATTGCTCAGAAGAGAAAGATCCCAAGCATGCAGAAACTTGGGTGTTGGTACCTGAGTAAAGAATTGCTTCAGCTCCTTCTTACAGCTTTTAATACAGCCTGCCTGCTATAATTCTCTATGATTTTGGTTTTCTGTTTAAAGCAAAGCAAAACAAACTACAGCCTTCTGGGTGGTAATACAGGATTAATATTTTATTCATTGGGTTTTTGTTTGGGGTTTGTTGTTTGGGTTTGGTTTTTTTTTAATAAGAAGCTATATATAAATTTATTAGTCTTCATTTTTTCTTTATTTTTAACTTGATTCTAAAGTTTTGTGTTGAATTTGATTGTAAAATTTTTAAATGGGAAGGTCTACTGCACTGGATTTGGAGTTGCTTTCCTCCTGGCTCTTCCTTTTTTGCCTATAAATTATAAAATTTTTAATTTAAGGAAAAAAAAAACCAGTATGTTTCTCAAGGCTGAAAACAAAGTTGGGTGTAGTTTGTTGTCTTGCCCTCAGGCTGTTTCACCACCTAGTAACCAGAATCCTGCTTCACCTGTGATGACATAAGATCTTTAGTGAGCAACTGACAGTGGGTACAAACTACTTTTCTACTCCTTTACACCAACCCGGGAGTGTCTTTGTGCGTAATATTTAAAACCTAACCTCCTCTCTTCTCATCTAAAAGTCTAACGTTTTTCCAATCCCTCCTGTAGAGACCCACAATTCTGAGGCGTGTTCCAGCATATCTATAGCTAAGAAGTTGCTCTTCCTTGAGCTAGCTCATTGGAAACAAACTTGTGCAGAGCCGAGTATCCATCTGTCTCTAAGAAAGTGGCTTCATTTCACAGTGCAAAGCATCAGCATTTAACTGCATCACCCAGGTAGGATGGTGTGTTGCTGTGCACCGTTGGGCTGTGCTGCTAGCACAGATCTCTTGTTCCATGTGACAAGAACTGTAGCTCCTCTGTGTCACTTTTGCTGCCTTTCATGTAAGATCTGTTGTTGGGGCATCTGACATGCATTTTGTGAGGACCTTTCATCTTGTATGTGAAGTGAAGAAAGCAACAGCTTCCATTTATGGTTTCCTACTTCAAAGCATAAGCTGCAGTGAAGAAGTTCAAAGGTGGGCTGGTCTCAGAAGCGCATATGCTTCACTGCCAGAATGTGTGTGTTACAGCCATTTAGTCTTAATAGCTATTGCATGGGTCACTTTAGAAAGTATGCTTGCATATTCTAATGACTAGGTTATGTTTATAAAACTGTTCTGGAAAAACAAATGCTTTAGACTTTTTCAAGTGTTGAATTCTGTGGGAATAATTCAGACTCTGCAATGTGATAACTGTTTTTACTCTGTCAGACACTATTAATAGCGTGTTCCAGTCATGATGTGGCTGTACCCCAAGCTTAAGGGATTGATATTTTTTTTGTTTGTTTGTTTTTCAAAAAAAAGCCCTGGTTTTGTTTTTATTGCTTTGACTTCTACATTGAGATATTAGTTTGGTTTTTTTTTTCCTTGGGACAATAGTGCCCATCTGGGTTTTTGTTACAGGTGCATGCAGTACTTGCTGTGTCAGGTTAGATCAGTGCTCTGCTTCGTGTGTTCCTGATCATGGCCAGAGCCTGATCCATTCACAGGAGGAGAGAAGGATGATTTCTCCTCCTCTTCTTGCAGCAGTGTCAGTAGGAGAACTGGTATTTTCTTCTTGAAGAGTAAGCAAATCAATTGTTGTTTTATTGAGTGGTGACATGGTTTTGTTTATTGTACCAGTAGTAATTGCTAATTCAAGCAGTCAAGATGATAGTGACTCTTCTCAGAAGCATAGGCATAAAAATAACACTTTAGCTGTTACCATCTCTAGTGCAGAGTAAGTATGAGCTTGTTTAGATCCTCTTGGCATTGGGAGCTGTCATTTCCATTTTACTTTTGAGTAACATGCAAATACTTTGTTATGGTTCATGTTTTGGTTATTGATTATTTGTGAACCATACATATCAAACCCACAAGTTACTGCCGTTAAGGCTTTGCTGGTTGCTGCTTTTATATAGCATTGATATGGCAAACCTTTTGAGTTAATATATTGTTAAGATGCTGCTTGATCTAGTGAGCTGTGCTAGGTTGTGGGAAACCTCTGTTACTCATTTTATCATAATTAAACTTAGGGGAGTTTTAATACATTTCTGTTTCAGATTTGATGCAAGAATAGAGAAATTTTAAAACCAAAATTATTATTTTATTTAAATAAAATGAAAAAAACCTTAGCTTCCTCTTCATGATAGCCAGTTAGAGAAACAGTCCCTTTTTCCAGAGGGAAGATTGTGAGTGTTAATACTCTATTGTTGTATTGTAGCCAAGGCTGCAATACTGCTCTTAAAAAATGAAATTTAAAAGGTGCCTTCTGAATTAATTGGCACTGCCCTTTCTTAAGTCAGCAAAGCATTTGATAACCATAAAAAGGTAAATTTAAGTTTTTAATGTGATAATGAAGCAACTCTTAATGTCTGTTAAAATGTTTTTAAATATTAGGTATAAAATTTAGGTGTAAAAAAATATTTGTGACTTTTGTGACCCTATTGACTTCCTACAGTAAAATAACAGCCGATATATTAGGTGCCCTAGGTAATTTGATCAGTATGCATTAAAAGCAGATAGTGACTACTAAACTTTTTCTTGGTCTTCTGTACAATAAAACAGGAAACAATTTGGTTGGCGACATAGAGGTGGAATGCAGCACGAAAATGAAATAAGATAAAACTCCCTGTGGAGAAGCAGTCTGCATGTTACACCCTGAAGGGATGAATGCTGATACTGTGCACGAAAGGCTTCTTTAGAGAGTCTTGGAATTTCTAAATATTTATTATGGCAGTATATAATGGCTGTATTACATAATGTGTTGCCATTTCCTGCTTTCTATATCCTGAAAATACTTGATAATTCAACCTTAAGTTTAACTACTCCTTGTAGTTTCATTAGAGTTGTGCAGATAGGAGACTTGGAGCAATCAACACTATTGAAAAAAGGTATCTAGGAACAAAATGGAGATTAGTAGAGAACATATTCTAATGGCTAAAATACTAGGCTAAAGTAGAAGTCCTGAGTTTTAACTCTTCCCTTGCCATTTTCAGTTGGGAACTGAAACCCAGCTGATGTTCTGATACTCAGTGTAGTGCTCACTTGTTAAATTACTTAAAATTCATTGTATAAAGTTCTGTCTTTCTGTTTGGATTTTTTTAACTGACTTATGGTGTGTACAAATAGACTGAAAATTATTTTCATTGGCTCTTGTGTTTGCAATATGCAAGCAATTGCTGTACATCTACAAAAGCAGATTCAGACTTTGAAGAACAAATCCTCTGGTTTTCAGTTTTTAAAAATTTTGTTTCTCAGAACATCTTCTGTTAAGATTCTCAGAGAATCTTTGAGTGTTCCTTTCCTTGTTATTTGTCAGTAGCAATGACATGGTCAAGTACAGATGGTGAGATATTAACAAAATTCCAAATAAAGTGCTCACTAGAAAAACATGTAGGTGTCTCCTGGCTTATGAAAGTGATATATTATGCTGGTCTTCCCTAAATGTTAAGATGTTTTCCTAAACCTTGAAATATTTAGGAGGTGATTGTATCATCAGAAAAGAAAGGAAAAAATATCCTTTTTCATGAATAATGAGGGATCTTGGTATCCTGAATAATTAAATGCGGAAAAACAAACCTTGGCAATTGTGCCTAGAGTTAGAAAAGCTGTCACTTCCTAAAGATATGCACTTGCAGATAAAAAATGTTGGAGGTATTGTTTAAAATACTGGTTGTTTTTTCCATTCTCCTGAGTCCAGCCTGTGCCATCTTGATGTGCAAGGAGTGTTTCTGAAGTTCCTGGAGATGCTTACTATGTCATTCCAGCTGGGTGAGGAAAGACATAGCAGAGGCAGAAGGTGTGCCAGCACTTCTCCACCTCTGCACTCACTACTGATCTGGCAAAGGACAAACTCATCTTTAGCAAGACCCAACTTGATTTCTTGGTGTGCTACTGCCACCAAAACTCCCTTTTTTCCTCCATTTGAAAGCTTTAAAGCCATGAGAGCAAAAATGTTTTAGGATATGTTGAACCTTCTCTCAGCCCACCTGGGACTTAGAGGATTTTCCTGAGAAATGCTGCCTGCTGTTGCTGCTGATGTTTTTACTCCTTTGGGGAGTGTAGGGAGCAGTGTGACTGCAGTCTGGGGTTTGGAATAGGTAGCTGCCTAATGCCACGACTGGATTCAACAAATCTATACAAAAATAAATGTATGGATCCCACAAGAGGACTGACCAAGGCAGGGTAAAGGAGTCTGGTTTCCATTTTTCTAACCTACAGAAAAGCTACTGTGACATCAAACTTCCACAGATGAATGAACACATTTTGATTAATTATTTGGAAAGAGCATAGCTAACTGGAAAGTCTGTGGCTAGAAATACCCTCAAATAAACTTCTGGTGGTAGGATTTGTCTTGTTTTGTCTAGTAATAAGATTCTTACTGCTCAAAAGATCACTAGAAGAGTTTGGCATTTGGTAGCTCATTGCCTGGAACCTTAAGGAAGAAAACTCAAATTTGTTTTAAATATAAAGACAGATTTAAATTGAGCAATAGGGAGCTGAATTGCAGGATTGCAGTGTTACAGTACTGTAGGAGGGTTCTTTTGCTTTTGTGGGTTTTGGAAATGGGTTGGTTTATTTTTAAGTGGTAAAAAACCCAACAACTTAAAAACTCCTGCAAAAAAATCACACCTCCTGATTTACTCAATTTACCCTTGTTCTAGCTACTCATGGGAAAGTGGACTGCATCTTCACTGCCTCTTCCAGTGACAATTCTGTCTTTCTGTAGACTTCTAAAAGAAGGAGTTGTTATGGATATCCGTGAATGAGGAGGAGTTTGTTAAGGATTTTCCCTGGCTATGACACCAAGGTAAAGGTCTTGAACACAGCAGACAAAGTGTTCTTAAGTCATCTGAGATGGATTTAGTAAAAGGATGAGCAAGCATTTTTATGGTTTATATCTGTGTGGGCAAACTGGAGGCTGTTTTAAATTAATACCCTAAATCCCTTGGGTATACTCTTATTACTTAAAAAAAATTTATGATGAACTGGCAGCTGGAGCTTGTTGGATGTTGATTCATTTTTCTCTGATTGAATGCTGGTGTGCTTGCTACAAAGCTGCCTGAAGGACAGGGGCTTTCTCTGAGTGGGCATCCTTAGCTTCGTGAGGTGTTTCTGCGGAAGCCAATAATGAGCAGCACAACTTTTCCCACATACCTGGCTCTTTACTGATCCCATCTTCCACTGGACCTGAAGAGTCATTGACAGTATCCAACCATTATTAGATAATTGTCTGTTACTATCATAAAGGTGGTTTGGAATAGCAGTTCCTAGATATCTGCTATAGAGGCCAACCCTTCCTTGAAGTTCATGTGACTGAGATCCTGCTGCCAGGCTACCAGGTGAAATTTGTACTGGTATTTATTTTTTCATGGAACCCTTTGACGTCATGCTGAGACAGTGGTTCCATGGTGTTTGTACCAATGGGCACTGTTTGCCCTTTGCCTTTTCCATGGAGGACTCTGTGTATTTATGCTGAGTTTCTAATTAAAAACACTTAAATGAGATCTGGTCCTGTAGGCCATTAGCTTTGAGCTTGTGGATCATCAGAGGCCTATAAACCAGGGTGTGAAAATCAAAGTGCTAAAGAATTAGTTCAATATAGCCAAGCAGCTATATACGATAAGAAGCAGCAACTGCTTTGTAACTTAGCTTCATTTCATGAAGATGTAATTAGGAGCATTTTCCACCCCACTGACCCTTCTTTTAACTGTAACACACATGTATAATATGGCTATCTAAAATGCAAGGCATTCAAAGTTGTTTTTCACCACTAAATGTGAAAGCTTAATTAAAAATTTTGTATTGTCCTTTGTCTTCAATCAAATATAATGACCTGTTATAGTCCCTAAAGATATAAACTACCAATTAATTTTGATTATATAAATTAGGACTTCAGTTCCTCCCCTGAGCTTTCTGTTTTGGCAGAAGCCATTAATACAGTTCACTCAGCTGCAAAAATCAAAACAAAACATTACTTACTGTTTAAAGAGCAAGCTGGTATGAATAATATGGTTATATGGCAGTAGATGAGCACCTTCCTTTCATTGGAAAAATGCTTTTTTTAGGTCTTCTGATATTTCCCAGTTTAAGTGAGGTTACTTTTTCTTTCCCTACAAAAAAGCAGTAAGTTTGTAACAGCATTAATGATCTGCTCCACAATTTACTTGAATGTTTGGCGCTTTGAGTAAAACCACAACAGATGCATGGGAAAAGTAAAAACCAACCAGCCAACCAAAAAAAAATAAAAAATAAAAACCAAAAAACCAAACAAACACTCCCCTCCCTCTCTTGCCAAATTATATATGAGAAGAGGGAGTAAAGAGAACCTCTGTGTATATAAAGGGAGATGTGGGAAATTGAAAACAATTTTATGCTTGTGATTTAAAAACAAAACATCACCTTGAAATGTACTGGTGAATTCATTCATGAAAAAATATGGCCAAGAGAACAAAAGTTTCTGGCAGGTATTTTGGCTCATGGCAGATGAACAAGCACATATAAGTTTCTTAACAGGACAAAATGATACAGAGGCATCAGCCAAAACTGTTGTGTTTAGACAAGTATGATTTTACTATTAATGCACAGGATGGAATGCTGCATTAAAGCTGCCTTTAATGTGCAAAGTGAAAGTTATACATGTTTAAAGATATTGTAAAGAGATTTCCATTTTAACATCTGGCAGAGTAAATTTGCCATATGATAAAGTGTGTTTCTTGATGGTGCTTGGAAGCAGCTGTCATCCTGCCTCAGCCGTACAAGCACAATTAATGCTCATCTGATTAAGTCAATACAGTGCTCCACATGATGTTATCTCTTCACTGTATGGATGAGTGAATATTTCATTCCCTTGCCTGTCTTTCCTTCTCCCCTAAGCAGTAACTTCTCTTAGCAATAATTTTCTTCCTTCTCCATGCCTTTTGCTTAGGAGGATAGCCGTGTAGGAGAGGGGAAAGGGCACGATGAGGAGAAAACCAGTGTTTTCATAGCTTTTATATGTTCCTAGCCTGTCACTCAAGTTCACACCTCACTGAGATAGAATAAGAATGTTGAAGCACATATTTAGACAGTAGTAAAACGGGTGGGACAAGGTGGATTTCACACTGTGGTATCCATAGGCTGTTGCCTCAGGGATGGTTAAAAGGTGTCAGTGCCACATCTGCAGAACAGTTGCAAAATAGATGGTTATCTATTTTGCGGTGTTACACTTTCCAGAGACGTTCTGTCCACTGTGGAAAAAATCCTTTCTGCCTGAGAACATGGTTCATCAGTTAAATGCAGTGCAAAATATTTCCATGTTTTCGAGGTAATTTTTATGTATGCATTCAGGTGCACACTGCCTGCCAGCATACACATCTTGTTCCTGCCATACTTGGGTGGCACTGCTTGTGCTGCAGGAGTATTTCCCTGTACCACATTTTCTTGTAGCCACATTTAAAATGGAAAATATAATGACCAGTGTTTTTCTAAGCCAGTATTCACATCAGGGATGTACCCCAGTTCTGCTTTATAAGTACTTCCTCTGGGGCTGCTAGAATTCAGCCTGTTATGCATACCTTGAAGTAGCCTTTCTGGTATTACCAATTCAGCTACTCAAATTCATGTAGTTTTAGCCATTGTTTTATTTTGTCTTTTGGTATTTAAGACCTAATTGTGTGTTGTGTTCTTTGTTAGCTTCTCTGCAGTCTTGATGGGTAGATATATTTATTTTTTATAATTTTTTAAAAATGGGATTCCAAGACAGGGGTGTTTAAAAAGCAATGATCTGTCTCCCAGTTCTCTTGCATTTATCCCCTTATTTATTCAAGAGAGTTTTTTGATGTCATGCTCTAAAATTGGGTAAGGATGACAAATGACCTTCTTCTGAGGTGCTTCAGTGATCCTCTTCTGGAGGCTATCATATATAACCCCCCTAATTTTTGCCAGATTGAGGTGATGTTCTACTCACTGTAGTGTTACAGAGAAATCATATATTGGCATGATCCACTATATTCTTAACAGTTGCTCTGCATATAATATAACGAATTTCTTTGCTTACTGGAGGAGCACATTTTTTTTCCATACATTATTGTACCATCGTTTAAATTGGCTGCCCTGTTTGCAGGTACATGATGAGTATGTTTAATCTGTTGCCAAAAAATGCTAAGAATTAAATTTTAATCTCTTGAAGTATGTTTTTTCTTACCTCTTCTATGCAAAAAACACCTGTCATGTTTCTCAAAAAAAAGCTGAGACCAGCTGAAAAAGGAGCGTCCTTGACAGAAAAATTTTGAGAGCTTTTACTGACATGAAAAAGTTCCATGTAGTGGCATCTCTGGTCCTGATTAAACTTTATCAAACAATAGTTTGTATTACAAGTAAGGTAACTTATTAAAAAAAGGAATTTTCATTTGACTGTATTACCAAGTCATACCTTTCAGCTGACTTCCATTATCTTGCTGAGATTGTTGTTTCTGTTTTCCAATTATAAATTTAGTCCTACAAGCACAGTGTAGGCTAGTGTACAGTCTCAGAATCTTGACATAGGGAGCATTAACCTCTATAGACTGAGAAAAAAACCAAGATATGTACTTGTTTTGCCAGTCACAGCCACTAAGTAATGAAATTCTATCTTTAATGAAAATAGATTTCTTAACATCTTCAATGTTATAATATGTCTGTAACTGAAAAATGTTTCATTTTACTTAATTCACTTTCAAGGAAGAAAGCAGGAGAACTTAATAGAAAAGTTACATTAAAACTTGTCATGGACTGGTTAGCTGCTTCCATTTCCTGATCCTTTATATAAGTTAGCCTTTAATTGTTTTGGTATAGACGGTCTCATGCACTTGAACATCATGAATCTGACTTAAAAATCAAATACAAACTTTGAAAATCCAAAGCATACAAGATTGTGGGTTGTGAGAGAAATCTATAACTGGATAGAACTTTGAAGACTCTTAGCAGTTGTTCTAATGAGTCTTTTGGGTCTCTGCTGTAAGTTGGAACTTTAAGAAAAGGCATAAACTCGGGGTGATCTGATAGTATATAACTCTTCCTGAGTTAATAAACAGGAAGATGTTCTGAAACCAGGTGAGACCAGTCTCATCTGCACCTGCTGCAATATACATGTTCCTGAATTTTGTTGAGCCCTTTGATTGCTTCTTTGAGGACTTAAAGGTAAATTGTTCTGCCATAGATGGCGCAAAATTTTTGTGTGGTGTAGCAGAAATTACATTATTCACCACAGATGAGAGTGGGAGATGGCTCTCTCTCCTGCTGGAGCCAGGAAAGGCTCCTGCCTCATCCAGACCTCTCCCTTCAGGGCTGTAGCAGCCCCCTTGGCTCTCCAGCCACCTGACAACATGTATGTGCGTGGATACCCTCATGGGGAGACTTTTTGCTGCTCCCCAGCGATCTACAACTTCAGACCACTGCTGCCTGTGCTGAAAGCCAGCACTGGTTCTGCCCCACTGGGATACCACAGAGACTGAATGTAGCTGGAGATGTTTGGAAAGAGGCCTCCCAGGGAACCCAGGGATGCAGCAGAGGTTTTTTTCATGAATCCTGCACACGTGTGCCACATGCACAAGTTAACAGCAGGAGCTGCAGGTGGGAGCTGTATTAATTTTCTTTGTGCACTGACAGCCTAATATAAACATTGTGGTGTAAACCCACAACTGTTAGCTTATATTCTGAGATCAGTGAGCCTCTGATAGTAAAAGTACATGAAGAGAACCAATAAAAACTTGGAAAGGCTCATATGAAATATTAAAAAGACAGCCAGTGAACAGTTTGGTTTTTCACCTAGATGAGGTAGTTTGGTGTTCACTTGCCAGCATTTCTTCTTGTCTTTAGAAGTTCTTTGTGAGATGAGGGAAAGTAGATTCAAACTTGGTGGTGAGAGAGAAGCAAAGTGAAAATTTTCATCTCTTCAGCAAATTTTTTTTTGAGATATTTCAATATGCTTTCATTTGCAAAATACTGATGGAATGATCTTGAAAGAATTATGCCTGTTGTTCTTGGCATTTTGCAGTCTTTACTCCGTGTGGTGTGAAGAACCTGCTGCTTCTCCCAAAAAGTACGAAATAGAATGGAGATTTATCTTGGATGTGCTCCAGTGTCATTCCTTAAACCTTACACTTTATGAGCTCTCCCCTTTTCCCTCTATTTCTCTCCCTTCCCTCCCACCATGCTTCTTTGCAGCGACCTTTGTAGGGCCAGGGATTTCACTTTCTCACTCCTTTCTGCATGTGAATGTGTGGCTCCATATAGATATAAAAATATTTACATGCTTCCAAATGGTAGTTTGAAAGTATTTTTTCACTATACTGACAACTATTCTGCTTTCTGACTCAGCCAAAGTCTCAGTGCATTATTGCTGTTTGTTTGTTTGGGGTTTTTTTTGAGAAGTGTGGTCTCCTATGGTGAAACAATTTGTTTGTGTTAGGATCCTTCTAATTAATGAGCATGTGCTTACATAAGAGAAAGTATGCAATATCTGACAGCTTATTAGAAAAAGTGTTTTTTACCTAATTTAATTGTATATTACCACAGAACTTTCTTCTGATTTGAGGTCTCAGTTGCAGAATCATTGAACTCATCTTCTGGTTGAGACCTTCATGATGTGAGATTAATTTCACGAAGGGTGCCCTTCTGGACATGAAGTACATTTTTTATCAGTCTGTCATATGTTCTAAATCTTTGCAGTTTTCTTTTGGAATAGCATAAATGCTTTGTCTTCTCTTTCGAGATAAATGATGGTCTCTTTCATTCCTAACACCTTTCATCTAGTTCAGTGATATGAATGAGTTGCCTACCAAATAATAACAATTAAAAAACTAAACAGTTACAAGTTTTACTGCTCTGGGGCAATGACAGGATCATTGCTCCATAGCAATGACACAATAAAAGATTTTGGCTTTGCTTTTGAGCCTGACTTCTCAATTAATTAATGTAGAGCATTTTTTTTACCCTTTTTTAAAATAGGTAAAAGCATCCTGAATTTGGCGGCTGCCAGTGTAACTGTCCTCTTGACTTCCCCATGCCTCCTTTTCATGGGAAATAGTCACAACAGGTATTTGTTGCTGAATTGTTTCCGTAAGTGTTTTTATTGTCACCAATATATTCTGAAAATATTCTAGGCAAAGCATCCAGCTAAAAGGTGAGCACTATTACTGGACCCGTGCTTCTTGCATGATATTACATAGTAGATTAGGAGTTGTACTTGACAGTTTCCAGTGTTCAGATATAGGTGCTTTAAGAACTTGCCGAAGCTGTGCCCAGTTACTTTGCAAGGTATGAGGATTATTGTATATTTCTTTTCAGTTGACAATTTTCTGTGGGTGGCTATTTTCTCATTTAGAGGATCTAGGATTCTGTCTTTTTAAATGGCTTTTTTATCTCAAACAGAGAATTTGAGGAAATATTAAATGCTATCATGGGTTTGTTCAGTTCTCAGTTTTCTGTTGACTGAAGTCAGTACTCCACAATTCATTTTTAAAGTATTTTTGTATGTTTTGATTTCCACAATTAAAGGGATGATATTTTTATGTGTATCTCACACTCTGAATCTTGATCCCACTATTGAAAACCAGCCAGAAGTGATTCAAACAGCAGTAGGAAATATCTAAAATTCCTAGAGTAATCTTTGAGAGAAGAGATCCAATCTAATCATTAAGGTAGGTGTCTAGAAAGATTATTGATTTGATCATGCTTGTTTGTGTGTTTATTAAGCTGCTTAGTGCCTACCATCTTGCTAGGTAAGATTCTGGGTTATGTTTCCATGAAAAATTTACAGAATTAGTAAACCAGGCTAAGGACAATTTAGGGTAGCTACTTCAAAGGGGAGAGATGTTCCTCTCATTACTTGGGGAGCTCTGCAAACCTTACACTGCACATTTTTACAGCTTTATATGTGGCAAGGCCTCTGTAACTGAGCAAGGGCTTCTCTGAGTCTTGCAGGATCTGCTTGGATGGGGTGGATTCCAGGCCCAGATGAGGATGAAAACTCCCTGAGTCTCATGGGGAAACCAATGGCTGAGATGAAGGAAATAGAACAACCCCAGAATTCTTAATTAATCAAGGATAACCTAATTTTAGTAAAATTTAGGTAACTTAAAATTATTTTTGTAATTATAAAATTACTTTTGTATTCTACTGTGGTTATTTTTTTCCTTATTGTAGACTAATGCAATGAATCAGAGTCTGCTCCTGTTTTCATATTAGGAATGACTGTCATCATTAAATATTACATGTCTTCCACGATGAAGCTTATAATTCACATCTGTAAAGTTCTTTGGCATCCAGGGACAGAATGGTGAAGTATTGCCATCTCTCTCTCCATTTACATTTTCCAACTCTGATTTTTCTTCTCCCCTGAACCAAGTAGTCTGATAGCCTGTGCTCTGGAATAAAGAAATTATTGTCACCTCTCAGAGAGTATAATAAACAAAGGGTTTTGAAACCAGTGACAGCTCTCCAGCTTCCTTAGTAAGGTATTGAGGAAAAAGTGATCTTTTCTGTCACCATCCAAATTCATTGTTCATATTTAAAATAAATGGAATGGATTATTTGTGCTGAAGAAAAAAATTGAAAATCTGTTTATTTTGTGAAATTATATTAGGCAATAAAAACCCAGCAATAATTGATGTTGTCTGTTTCTTTCTGCCCTTCCCCTGTTTCTTGATTGTAGGAAAATTATAAATCAGCACACAAAAAGAATCCTGGAGAAATGGAAAACAAGTCACTAACAAGCATTTCTGTTTGGATCCCATTTGTAAATTGAAGTTAATTTTTTTAAGTTGCAGGGCATGTTCCACCCTGTGTTATCTTCCATGCATCAGTGATGTCTAAATTTGTTCATTATGTGTGTTTGTAACTATATTTGTACCATCTGGCTGACCAAAATGCTATTTTTGAACATAGCCACAAAGGTGGTAAGCATGATTATTATTTATCAGTTGGCTTTTTTTAACCTCTCTGAACTCTATCTACTCTCCAAAAGCTTTTCTCTTTTTTTTTTTTTCCCGCTTTTGCTCAGAGCACATTTGACAAACAAAAGTGACTTTTGTCTTGTAATGGAAACATGCCAAGCTGTTTGACATACTGACAGGTGGGATATTATTTAGTGCTGCTGAAATTTGGGTTGTATGGGGTGCTTTGTTCCTCCCAGATTGTGTTTTGACTTGCATGTTTCTCACTGCCATTGTAGCATTAACCTTCTTTATTGGACTTGGAACATGCCTGCAAGAGTTAGCTGTATAAATGGCATCAAGGGCTTTTTTTCTTGCATTGTTAACATGCTTCTAAAACAAATTATACAACGGGAGTTAAAAAGTTTTCCTTTTGTGTGTTTTTTTTCCATAGTAAATTATCCATTATACTTAAGTGCATACTTTTTTCCCCTTTCACACTTAGTGTGGAGTATACAGCCATAAATAAAATATTTAAATTACGTTTTCTTCAGCAGCATTTATTAAAACTGTACCTCTAAAAAATGAAGAGTAGGGAGTACTCTGAGAGTAGGGAAGGGATTTTAAATTATGCAGTTTCAGTACTTGTTTGCTAAGTATTTGGAGTTTTCTTGTCTGTTGAAGTCAAGCAGTTGGTTTTGATTTTGATACTGGCAGAGTACTCATTTGTTATCTCTGTGCAAGAGTACAAGCTATGATGTCATGTTTACAACAATGTAAGTAGGAAAGAAATGATGGCCAGTAGGTGACTAAGGAAATGCTGTTGTTGGTTTTGTGCTGTATAGTCCTTTAGGCTGTTGCTGTTGGTACATTTGTTGTTGCATATCATGATTGAAAACGCTTGTCAAAGGTAAGGTCTTCTGTAAGTCAGAAATGCCATCAGAAATGCCAAAGGTAAGGATAATTTAGTTTTTCTGGAGTATTGAGTCAGCTGCACCTCCACTGGACTTCAGTACGGGCAAAAATTCTACTTCTATGAGGCTGCCAACTGACCTACCTTTAGGCTTCCTGGTGCCTGGTGTATGTTATGGACTGCAGCCCCTGTCAGGCTGCCATGGGATGACAGCACGTGCCTCATAAGTACTCGAGGAACTTCTGCTGAACCTCCATTTCATGGGAATAAAAATCTGTAGGCCCATACTAGGCCTGGGCTCTTGTGTTCCTTGTTTCAGTATTGCATTAACCATTGTCCCCATTGTTTTAATAGCCTTAAGTTTTCAAGCAGAGAAAACACATAGAATCATAGAAGGCTTTGGACCATAAAGGACCTTGAAAATCATCTAGTTACAGCCTCCTTGCCATGGGCAAGGGCATCTTTCACCATGCCAGGTTGCACAGGGCCCCATCTAACCTGGCCTTGAACACTTCCAGGGAAGGAACATTCACAATTTCTCTCAAAATGGCCTAAACCAAAAGGATATTAGTATTTTCAAATTTGGGATAGTTTTCTGTAAAAATAAAAAAAAAAAAGTGAAGTTTTACTTTGGTAGTCTTAGTGAGATATGAATGATCTACTCAGGACCCCTTGTGTTCAGGTTATGTGTAGGATTTTCATGTTAAAATAAGTACTTGAGTGTTGGAACAGAGTGGGCAGCAAAGGGCAGTCTGAAGATTTGGGTAGATATTGAACTGCTCTAGGAGTGTAGAGGATTTCTGGATGAAGTTAACATCTTCAGATTCTTAGTTATAAAGAGAAAGAAGGTAAAGCTTAGGATTTGATCGCAAGAACTCAGTTTTCTGAGAGTTAAATAAAAGTCCTGAGTAGGTAAGGCAAATCAGAAACTTTGATTTGTAATACAGGCAGCAGACAGGATAGAGAAACAGGAAACCTGGTCTCTTCTGGATCTGTGAGCGTTATGACCAAATACTGTGTAATGTTGATACTGTGGATTAATCCAAAGTTTTCAGTTAACTACTGTATCTGCATCTTGAAATAAATTAATATATTATTGAGTTAGCAGGGAATTGGAAAGGACTCCCAGGCAGTCAGGTCATTGAATTAAGAAGACATGGGTAGCAATTGAGTTGGTGATTTCATGAACAAAATGTGATTTCCAGACTCTATTCATTTGAATTGCCATTAACAAATTTGGCTTCTGTGAAATTTTCTAATCCCTTTATAATCCATTTTTGCTTGTAAAGTATCTGTTGTGTAGTTTGTTTTCCACAGTTGCAGCCTAGAATATGTCTTGCATTGGCTTTCTGATACTTTTAGGATGGTTACTCTGTGAACCTTTTGATAAATCCTGTTGTCTGGGAATTCATACTGAATGTAGACAGCTAGTTCAGTAATGAAATTTCTATTGTTAGGTTCACATGATTTTCAAATGTCTGGACCTTACTGTGGTGTATCATGATGTTGTTCTTCTTTTAAGGTAAATTTAAAAGGTGTTTCCAAAGGTTAACATTCAGAAGAGAACTGAAGGGTTTTTCAAAGCTGCACAGCATTGTGACTCATTCAAAGCAAATTCTGTAATCTGTTAGCAGGAGCTACAGTTTTTTCAATTTAATGATGCTAATGATATTATAATGCCCCAAAAGTACTTCACTTAGGCTTTATATCTAACTTAATGTTTAAAACATGGGATTTATTTCACCATTCTTCTGCTGAACATTCATGTGCTTTTAATACTGTTTTGTTAGCATTTACTGTTATTAAAATCCACTAAATAGGGGAACACTCCAAATGCATGTCAGAATGAGCAACACAACTAACTGCATCTGACAGTTCTCTCTCTTGGTTACCTTCGCCTTATGTATGTTCTTTAGTAAGTCTTCCTTCCTCACAATGAGGTAGGCAGATGAATGAATTGTAATTGGCCAGTGCTTGAATTTAAGATGCATTTCTTAACTGCTGTGTGCTGCTCTAGTGTGATGATGAGTTACATGAATTGGTGTGGCATGGAATGAGTTGTAAGGCAGCAGCTGGTGCATACAGTGACCAGTGAAAATTGATGCAGCAGAAGTTTGTACTTGGTTTATGCCATTGTAATTTGCCTCTTTTTTTTTTTTNAGCATTTGCTGCCATAACAAGTTTTTTCTGGCTTTCATTGAAATAAATTCAATTAAAGAAGCAGCTGATTATAATTTGTAAAGAAAAACAGAATCAAGTGGGGAAAAATGGCCGCTGAAGTGGAATTCAAATGAAATTGTGGCATTTACAAATAAAGTAGTGCAATGAAGCAGCTGGAATGCCTGTTTGCTCTTCCATGTGATCTGCATTAGGGGTATGGTACATGTACCGTGTAATTATATAAGTGGTAGGTATGTTAGCAGTCCAAATAACATTTAAAGTTGCCTTACTAATATGATGATCACTAAGTGGAAAGAGCATGCAAAAATTATGATATAAAGCTGAAAAGTAAATTACTTCCCTATGTCCCAAAATGTGTCTAAAGATTTTGTGCAATGCATACAATGCTGATAAATAATAATCTGGAGTTGGAAGGCATGAGAATTATGACTTTGGGGTTCATATTTGCAAATGTACAAAACTTCGCAATTCTGGTGAATGCAGGAGAAGCTACTGACTTAGAGCTAGGGTAATATATCGAAAGCAGCTCAGAAAGCATTCCATAAAAATTAAGTTCTTATATGTTTTCTAGTACTTATTTTACAAATTATTTCAATGAGAACTATGTCTTAATTAAATTTATGGTAGCATGTTTTGTGTAGGAGAGTTGACTTGGAAAGATCATCAGAGCAACAACATGGGTGGAGAGACCTGTTGAAGACATTTTTTTGTTTTTTTAATATTCATATTGAAAAAAAGAAAATTACAACTAATCAAATCACCAGTTTCTTTTACACTCATTAGGACATGACATAAAATGTCTTGTTAAATGGTGTAATAAATTGCATTTGGGTATTACTATGGGATAAGAGGGCAATGAAAATGAACATACCTGGTGGCAAATTTCATATTGCTTTGAAATTGGTGAATTTCTCCAAGGTAAGAGACATGTGTTTAATATGTATGCAAACATATTGTATGTATGTATTTTTATAAATTCAACCTGATTCTCTTCTCAGCAGGAGACTTTCTAAAGACTATCCAATAATGTGTCTGTACTACCCAAAAATACCAGTGCAAGGCTGAGAGAGTGACCCTGTTATGTTAATGATGTTTTCATGAGACAGCTATGAAAAATAAAACTTCCGGATCAAAGCATAATGTTAAAATTAGTAGTTTTAGAAGCTTGACATCTCAAAAGTTCAAGGCCATATCTTGAAGAGAGAGGCATTCAGCCATATGGACCTTTACAATATTGAATAAGCCCTCTATATGGCTTAATAAAATGATTGCAATCCTAAGTCCTGGACAATGGAATAGCTGGAATTCAAACAGAGTGTGTACTATGGTCTTTTGGCTTTAGGTAACCTGAAATGAACTCCAGCAATAATAACTGCAAGCAGTGGACATTGAGAAATATGTCTTGTTGAAAAATAAAACATGAAATCTCTTTGAGCATTTGAAATGAAATGTTCCCACTCATATAGTTTTGAGTAAAAAATGGGAAAATCCCTCTCAGTTAAATAGAACAGCTCTAGGTAGGGGTGTGATTACTTTCAAAATTAGCTTTAAATATTTCAGATTTAAATCTTTAAATCTTCAATTCTGACATTAACTCTTCCCCAGTTGTTTTTATCTTGCTCTTGCATTGCAAGAATTACTTGAGAATTCTGTGCGGTGGGAATCAGCCCTGTTGCGTCATTATGATCATATAACTTGAGAGGGAATCAAAATATATACTGTAGGTAACAAGACTTGATATATACTTAGTGAAGATGCTAAAACACCTGCTGGGGAATGAGAGGGAATTTGGGATGATAAAATTTAAAAGACAGAGACAATGCCATCTAGGTGGTGGAACCACCATCTTGTTGGAGAGCTTCAGCCTACCCATGAGGACATCGTTCCCCTAATTTTTGTCTGAGGAAGCATGAACCATTTCTTGGTCTATAGCATAATTTTGGTTACAGTTGGCTGTGTATTATACTTTCTTTGTATTTGTTGATTTATCTCCATTTCTCTGATAAATAAACCAATTTCCTAAAGAAGATGTACCTTTGGAAATCTTAAGAATTAATGGATTTCCTTGCTGAAAGGAATGAACACCCTGCTGCTAATGGGAAATATGCAAGGACTCTTAATACACAAACATTTTTGTCAACAGTCTCTTATCACTTGTGTGAAAAAAAACATTTGTCACACCTTATTGCCTTCTTTTTTTTCCTTATTTGTAGAAAAACAAATTGCAGTGTTGTGTGATTAACTACAGTAAATGCATGACAAATCCACTGGCTTATTTTGTTCAGGCAAAAGTCAAACAGAGTTGTGCTTTCAAGACCTTAGAATTTCACTCTGGATTTTTTTTTTTGTTAGAAATCAATATTTGATGTTAATTAAGATTCTTTTTTTCTTCTGATTAGGCTTTTTTGCTCTGGAGCAGCTCAACTGCTAACAGAAATAGGCAACTCCTTACTACCATCCAAGATTTTCAGCCCATAGTGGTTTAGGACAAAATAAATAATAGGAATCTATGTGAGTGCTTTTCATTCTTTATCACCATTATTCATGAAATCTTTTGAATGAAAAGATTGGAAGCTGATCTGATTCCTGAACCTCAAACTGACCTTTACTAAATGTACTTATTTAGGAAAAATCTTTATGTAAAGCAGCTGCTTACTAATAGTTTCAAACTTAAGTAAGTTTATAATTTTCCTTCTGCTTTAGAATAGTAACAATAGTCCTCTGACTAATCTACTGCCATTTCTACAGCAGGATTTTGGCCAAATGTAAATCAAAACCATGAACTTCCTCATAAAACTTCTTGGTTTTTCCAACATGTTTTTATGGCAAGTTGATTACCTGCTTGAAGATACTATTTTCTGTTGCTCTCAGATATACTTATTATAATAGCTTTAAAAGGAAATTTTTTTCCTATTAACCCCCTGAAATGATAGCTATTTCTCTGTATTTTTCTTAGACTTTTTTTTTTTGTCTTGCTTGCTTCAGAATTTTTTTCCACTTGGCTGGTGTGTCTTGTCATTAAACTGTGAAGCTCAAACCAATGGAGAAACAGTCTGACTAGAAAACAACCCAATCAGGAAAAGTTAAAACCACCTGGTGGCCTATTGCTTCTGAGCATAAAACATACCTTTCAAATTATTCCCAAAAGAATTTGAGGAAAACGTTTTAGAAATGATGACTAGAAGCACATTTTAATGTAATATTTTAAGTGACTGGCTTTTCAGTGGGTCTGGCCCTGTAAATGTGATGGATCAGTTCTGAAACACCTGCATCGAAGTGAACCAGTGACACTTGTCAGCACCTTAAACCACTGGCCGGGTCTTGCATCTCAGACAGCAGATGCAAGTAAAGGTCATGATGTCATCACTCTGCTGTGAGGGTGCCTGGATTAAAATGTTCTGCTATCCAGAGAGGGAGACCTGAGGAAAGAGGAAGGTGGGGGTGAATCTGTCATCCCTGAAGTAGGATTTTGCACTGTGAAAATAACACAGTCGTCATACCCAGACATGACAGCATGCAGCAAGATTGTTACACAAAACCAAATTTACAATGCACAGTGGGCTGAGTGACAATAGGGTAATTGTTGTACACCAAGAGGCTTAGAAATTGACTTTTCTGCTTAATACCTGCAAAAGTTCCTTTGAATGAGGCATGCATAAAGGCAACATTATGCACTAGGTTATAGGTTATTACACTCAAAGTGCTGTGAATTTTTTTTTTTTTGCAAATATGCCAGAGTGGAGGTCTGTTGCACTCCCCGCATCCTTTTTGGCATCATGTGTCAACTGAATTTCACTGTTAGCCCTTTGGTGATCTTCTGCCCAAACTCTGACTAGGGCAGATTTTGAGTTTCGTAGCTGCCGGCTCTGAATTGGATGCCCTTTGGTAACATGTGCAACGTGGATTTGCTGTTAACCTGCATGTGTCTGTCTGGGGAGGCTTTCACAGACTGAGGTCATAGGAACTGTTGGCCTTTAAAGGGCAAGAAAGTACTGTTCAGGTAATTACTGAATTTTATAGTTGCATATGATATGCAGAGAAAACAGCATGTTTTATTGATCTGTTTTTGCTCCACATTAGACCATGTTATACTTGGGATTACATTTTTTGTAATGTAGGTATTTTTTTTTTTATTGTTGTTATTACCACCACCAATAATAGTAATAGAAGTAATTATACTACTTCTTGTCAATTGTCCTAGAAGGTAAGTATTTGTTTTACCTGGTTTAATTCTTAACTGTACAATTCGTACTGTGTAACAGATTTGATATTTTGGTGATACAGAGGTACATATTTGGACACTTCTAACTATTATCATATGCATATGTTCTGAAACTCAAAATACATTTTTGCCAAAATTTGTTAAATAGTTTGACTACATTTCTTATTAGTTTAACTCAGACTGGTACTGTTTTGTTGCACATAACCTCAAAAACTATTTTCCATTTCACCTCACTCAAATTAGTTAGGATTTTAGCATCCCATCTTGAAAATGCAGGATGCTATTTTAAAGTAGTGGAGTAAACATTGAAGGATTAGATAGAAAGTAAAATATAATACCTGCTTTAATAACTGCAGTAAGATATTTTATGGGCAAAAGAAGTCTAGTGTGGTCTTCCTACCACTTGGGTTTGGTAGCAAAGATTGTGATTGGCTTGACAGAGCATAGGTTGCTGGGTTTGGTTAGCATGTGTGTCATTCTTGTGCGTAGAATCACTTGGTTTCAGCTACATCAGCATCATTTAAGAGTTACCGAATCAAACTAATTTTTGTGAAATGACACCTTTTTCTCGAATTTTTCACTATTTTTTACTCTGTTTTTCTGAAGAGGCTCTGGAGGTATCAGTGCCAATATGTTGAAAATGTTTTTATTAGAGAAGCTTTCTTTTTCAATGCACTGCTATGCTATGAATCATCAATGCTAGAAATCTACTATTAACTTTACCTGGTTTTTTTACTATTAACCTATGCTAAGGGTTATACTGTGCTAGTTTGTTATACTGTCAGTGTTTGAAAAGCAATGCTGTGATTTCTAAGCAGTAAAGTATAAGTTACAGAGATGTGAGTGAAACAAACGTAAATTGAGTTGATATGGGCCCTTCTCATATTTAAATTTGCCAGCTCCCAAAAATACACTCAGTAACAGTACAATTTTTTTTTCCTTTTACATTTTTTGCCCTTCCTAAAAAGTGCATTGAGGGTATAGTGAATTTATAGATTATTTGTTTGTTCGTTTGCCATTTAACAAAGAAAATATAGCTGTCCTTCTACCAAGAGGAAGATTGTCCATCAACTGCTGACCTCCTATCTCCAATGCCATTGTTGTACTTGATGGATGGGTTTTTTTTAATATATGGCTTTGTAAATATTTTGTTGTATGACTGCTGCATTTTTTATCAACTGGGTATAATCACAAATATGAATATCACCATAAATATCCCAAGTTACTTGTTTATAGAAATGTTGTTCTCTGGTCTTCTTCATGCTGGAGGAGCAGGAGAAGAAGGGCAGGAAGATAAGTGCTGCCATTGGGTTTTCACATATTTAAAACTCTGAGTCCGAAAATATGTTTCTATTTCCTAAGGAAGTTTAAACAATCTGTTTATTTCTCCAAGGAAGCTTGTATGAAGAAATCTTTTACTTTCCAATAAAATCCATGGTTCCCATTAATATGATTTTTTGGGATGACTAAAAGTGTTGTTGATATTACCTTTAATGTGTAGCATTACTCAGAAGTAATTTTGCTTTCTTCTGTGGAAATGCTTAATTTTTCTAGTGTATAGCATGCAGTCGGTTTGAAAACAGTGGTCAGATATATAGATTACTCTGAATTAATAGTTATTTAACTGTACCCACTGCTATTCACAGCAAAGGAATGTCATCTTCTGTAAAATGATTGAGAAGTCATGTAAACTATAATGCAAAGATGAATTTTTATGATGGATTAAATACGTTGTTGAGTTAACATTTTTCCTTTTTCATGTTGCAGGCTTATATTTTGAGTAGTGGGGCTGGTATCTTTCAAAACTTTTCCTTGACTCTGAAAAAATAACAAAGTCTGTGAGACAGTGCAAAACCCCCATGCATTAATATCAGCATAAATTGTGTATTTCAGTTTAGGTAGTAGTAAACTCTCACCCGAAGAAAAAAAGTTAGCAAATATGCAGGCTGAATCTGCTATTTACTGCTCAGCCTTTTACATTTAGTTTACATTTGTAATATGAGATTACATAATTTGAAAAGCAAATGTGACCTTAAAAGCTGCATGATAAACATTGCTTCCAGACAAATGGTATTGCTTTTTGCATATATTCCATTAAAAAAGTAGAATATATTGGTGGTGTTCTCCCCACCTTTTCAATTTGTGTTTTATAACCATTTTAGTAGGCCTACAGTAGGTTTATAATTTAATAATATCTTTTTTGGGGTGAAAAGAGAGGATAGGTTTGCAAATATACTATATTGAGTTTCTGCAGAGGTGTTCTCACTGTGGTATGATAATCTTGCTCTGGCTTTAAGGATAAAAGCAAAGATTTGAAATGGGATAGTGTAAATTTCAGAGCAGGAAGCCAAAAGATATATGTTTTTATATGGATTCTGGCCAAGGTCAATTGCACAAGAGCAGTAATCTGGGGCGTGACTTGGGTATCAGTTTTGTTACACATTCAAACTGTTTCTGAATCTTATTTATTTTTTTTTAATTGTTGGAATTTTCCCAAATATAACAAAGCCAAGCAATTCATATTCTCTGCATGTTCTTTGCCAGTAACTGAAACATGTATCAGAATTAAAAGGTTGGAATAAGGCTGATTTATTTTATATATATATATATATATGGTTTATAATTATAAGGTGCTCCAATNTATATATATATATTATCATCTTGAAAAGCATTCTGGCTGGGATTTCCCTTAGAAAGGGAGGGAAAAAACCTTTCATGCCTTGGATGTATTACTGACATTCTGTGTTATTGTTTGCTGGAAAAGCATCTCCCTGCAGTGAGGCAAAGTTAGTTTTAAACTACACAGGGATTGGGGTCAATATAAACTGGAAGCCTAATACTGTCATATTCTGCAAATATTTTCTTTCCATGACTAAAAATGATAATTTCAGGGCTGTGACTTATTTATTTGTATAAATCTTTCCAGCAGGAAATTGTTATCTTAATTGAGATAATTTTTTTTTTTTTTAAATTAGGGGATTCTGCTTTTTACTGGCATATAATATAATTTGGATGGTTTTAATTACTGAAGAAGATTAAGCATACTAAAATGTAAGCAAGGATATTCCTCACTTTTTGATAATTTTAAACTTTCACAATGTTGGTTCATTCTTCTCCATTCTGCTGTTTTCTATATAATAGTAATTTTTGGGGGAAGTTTAAATCAGCTGCTATATGGATGATAAAAGTAAAAGGCAAGGGAGCCTTTGTGCTGCAATGGCATTTATCAAAAAAGTTGGGAAAAACTTACCTTATTCCTTTCCTAGCACTCCTAAGCTTGTCTCGTGGAGCATCTGAGTTCCAGCAGTGTTCCTGACTGTCAGTCCAGGACAATAATGTTCCCCGCATTTTTCCATCTCTTGCTGAGTCCTACATTGTCCNGAATTTTCCCAAATATAACAAAGCCAAGCAATTCATATTCTCTGCATGTTCTTTGCCAGTAACTGAAACATGTATCAGAATTAAAAGGTTGGAATAAGGCTGATTTATTTTATATATATATATATATATTATCATCTTGAAAAGCATTCTGGCTGGGATTTCCCTTAGAAAGGGAGGGAAAAAACCTTTCATGCCTTGGATGTATTACTGACATTCTGTGTTATTGTTTGCTGGAAAAGCATCTCCCTGCAGTGAGGCAAAGTTAGTTTTAAACTACACAGGGATTGGGGTCAATATAAACTGGAAGCCTAATACTGTCATATTCTGCAAATATTTTCTTTCCATGACTAAAAATGATAATTTCAGGGCTGTGACTTATTTATTTGTATAAATCTTTCCAGCAGGAAATTGTTATCTTAATTGAGATAATTTTTTTTTTTTTTAAATTAGGGGATTCTGCTTTTTACTGGCATATAATATAATTTGGATGGTTTTAATTACTGAAGAAGATTAAGCATACTAAAATGTAAGCAAGGATATTCCTCACTTTTTGATAATTTTAAACTTTCACAATGTTGGTTCATTCTTCTCCATTCTGCTGTTTTCTATATAATAGTAATTTTTGGGGGAAGTTTAAATCAGCTGCTATATGGATGATAAAAGTAAAAGGCAAGGGAGCCTTTGTGCTGCAATGGCATTTATCAAAAAAGTTGGGAAAAACTTACCTTATTCCTTTCCTAGCACTCCTAAGCTTGTCTCGTGGAGCATCTGAGTTCCAGCAGTGTTCCTGACTGTCAGTCCAGGACAATAATGTTCCCCGCATTTTTCCATCTCTTGCTGAGTCCTACATTGTCCCTTGGTGATCTGAGGAAGGAGGGAGCAAGGGACATGATGGCAATACTGGAATTCCTGGAGGAAAGTGACAACCAGCTACTGGGAAGCTGAAGGAAGAATGTAAATTTTAGTGGAGTGCAGAAGGAAGACACCTGCATCGTGATGTGGGGAGAATGGAAATCGTGTGCAGGCATGCTGTGTGCTCTGAAGACCACCCCTGTGTAGTCAGCTGGTCAGCAGCAGGGATTAGAGCAAGAGAACAGTATCTGTGCAGAGAGCACGGTGCTCTGGTTATATCCAGCTCATCTATTTGATTCCTCATAGTCGTGCCAAGGTGTGATGACCTGGTGGGATGCTGAGAGACATCGCTTCTGCTGATAAAACTTCCATTAATCCTAAGGAAGAGTCCCCTTCTCTTGGTGGTTTGAATGTAACAGAAACAGTGGTTCAAATAGTTGGAATTAGGAACAGGAAGAGTGGGATAGCAATCATCTTCCAAGTGAAAATAGGTACACAGACATTAATCAGATTTAAGTGGACTAACACTAGATATTCCTTCTTTAATCTGTTCACTCTGCAGGCTTCAACAGGCACATTGGTTTGCAGATACTGTCACCTTTTACTTAGGTCTGCCTGAGTTTGGTCTTGATTTGATAAGGTTTTGGAAACTATTTTTATGGGCCAAAGCAATACTCAAGCCTGTTAATTATACACAAGTGTTAGCATTTGGAAAGTTTTAAAACTCAGCAAGGGTAGGTTTTTCGTAAGATGAGCAAATCCACATTCCTGGCCTGTAACCCACATAATCATATGTTGTTGCTGCTACTTGAAATTCTGTAGGCAATGCAGCTTTTCTAGAATTGCTGTAGTTTAGAATTTTTAAAACATTGGGGAAAAGTTTTTCTAGCTTCAATTTTGCAAAAAAACTGAGCTATATCTTAACTTGAGAAAAACAAAACAAAAAACCCCTGCAGCCTTAAGTAGAATGCAAATATGGAAAATACTGGCTTCACAAATGGTTTATGTCTGACAAAAAACAGCTGAAGACAAAACCTGACAGTAGAGCATATGAAGCAAGCCTGTGTCTTTGTGTGAATGAGAGCACACTGGTGGTATGGTAAGAGAAGGTGTGATTTCAAATTAGTTTCTGAGTTTTAGCAGCTGAAACTCTGTTTCGGGAGGAAACTTCCTTCCCTGTGGCCAGATTTGATAAAAGTAATCGTATTTCCATGAAAGCTAGGTGTGTGAGTACCCTGGAGAATCTAGAATCTAGACTTGAATAATGAAGTAGGTAATTATGATATGCTGTAACAGCATTATTAATCTTCAAGTTTATTTTCCTCATGAGTAATAAAAGTTAGAAAGTTTAAGATTTTTTTCCCCCATGCTTCTTGGCATACATTTATTCTGTGAAAAATGGCTTAAAACATTTGCTTTGATAGCATCTTCAGCTCAGATTGAGTTCAGTGTGCTTATTAGACTCAGTTGTGAAGTTTCAGAGAAATTTCTGACAAGCTCATCTTTTCAGAAGACCAAAAGTGTTGCTGCTTGAGAGATTACCAAGTCAGTGTTCATTATCTTGTAACTAATCTGGCATCACTGAAAGAAGTGTTATTTTTGCTTTTTTGTAGGTAAATATTTCCTTCTTTTCTTTGCAGTTTACTTTGCATCTTTCTCCAGTTCCTGTAAGGACATGAAATAAGATTTATATTTATTACAAAGAGTATTTTGTCCTTGGAGATATTCAGAACATGCCTGTGGTTGACCTGATAGGAATTGTTCCCGCTTTCAAAATATTACAGGCCTTTTCCAACCTCTATTATTTTATCATTGATGCAGTGGAAATTTTATACATGAACATGCACAGACGCTTGGTTCTACATGAAGGATTAAGAGTGAAATGAAAAGCTTAATCATTAATTGTTTGGTTTAAGAGATAGAAAGAATGTGGGCTGTGGAGTTACTGTATAGAGGGTACATGAGCCAAACATACTTGAAGGGAAGAGGTCTTCCTCAATGTCATCATATTTTTTCTAATTTGTCAAAAGAAGTAGAAATTTCTATGAAGTTCATTGCATAAAATTAAATTAAAAATAGGTCAAAATCAGAATTGAAGTGAAGAAAATAAGTGTAATAAGATATCTTGTCAGAATATGCTATGTATGCAGTTCAGTAGAAGATAGAATGAATACATTTTGTTAATTTCGTGTCTGCTTTGTGAACTGAATGAGCTTTCTATTGCTCCTTTTTCATTGTGTGCATCCTTTGCAGAAGCTCAAGAAGAGATAACTAGGGAAGTTAATTTTTCAAAGGGAGAACTGCTGTTTTTTAATTTTACTGAACTTTTAATGATATGTAGCTGTGTCTTTCATGCTTCGTTTCCCACAAAACTCCGCTGATTACGTGTGGTCATTCAAAACATACGATATTTTTTTCTCTAAGTCTTCATTCCAGAAGTCTTGTTAGACAACCCAACAGTTACACCACAGACCTGGCACATTTGTTAAAAGTGTCTCTAGGTAGTTCTCTAGAGTTTTTATGCACTATCTGCACACTAGTTTGTTTTTAATTCCATCAAATATGTGCTAAACTGCAACATAGTTTTGAGTTGTAAAGGTGCTGTGAAAAACGGTCTAAAGTCCTCATTCTATCATTTTTTTATTTGGTTTACTAATTTCTTGTGTAGTTTTTGCAGTAGTAATACCTATTTTTGTCAGAATAAGCAAGCAAGTAATCTTGTCTTTGTTGGAGAAGGAAGCTGGGTTTGAGTATAGGGAGGCTTGTCTTGCAAGATGATGTATAGAGGGCAGATTTCACACCCAAGCATAATATTGCTGTCAATGAAAGCTTTAAACTTCAGAACTGGGAGCTGAAAGGTGCGTGTTCTACTAGCATAATGGAAAACTTGCTTCGTAGCGTGTCTTGCTTTTTTGTGTAACACAGTATAGGCTGAGATAGCTGTCAAAATACCTTTTTGCAGAAATACGTAGCCTTCTCGAAAGCTGAATTTTTGCTTACTTCATTGGTTTATCCCTCAAAATGTATTAAATAGTGAGATGGCAAAATATTTGAAGATTTAACTTCTGCTTAACACCTTCCCATGCAATTTTGTTTCATGTTAGTAGGAGTTAGGTTGAAAAGAGGACAAAGAGTGCAGTTGTGTGAATTGTTTTCTGCTCTTGTCGTTTTTCGTTGGTCGTTTTTTAAAATCTCTGGTGGCACAGCAATTAGAGTTTTCTGTAGTTCTCTAGTTCTGAGTTAATTTGATGTTTTAATTTTTTTAATAGTAAAGTGAATATTCATATTTTATGTTTAAGAAAGAGTACGCTTGTGTTTTTCATGCAGCACATACAACTCCTGACTATAGAGGAAGCTGAATACATTTGATAGCAAAATGGTTGTCCAAAAAAACAAATCTCATAAGAAAGCTCTCTAAAAGGAACAAGACATAAATCTGGTCAAGTGCATTGCTGGTCACCCTCTTAGGTTACAGGACTACCTTTTAAATCTGTGAGGACCTCTTCTTTGTTCTAGTGTTGAAGTTGATGTGTCCTCAGGGCTGTGTTTCTCACACAATCTAATCCTTGAAGATTCCATTCTTCAAGTCTTCTTTGTGTGGCTGGGCTACTCTCTGTGGTCTAGATACCAGAATATTCCCTGGAATTATAATGTTCTATGACTAATCAGTAAATCTAAGTCCAGTCCAATGTCTTAGTCTTCAAACTGTGATGACTCAAAAGATCTACTTTGGGTTTTCTAGGCCTCCTTAGATATTTAACATGTTTGTATTTATATGAAAAAGGGGAAATGGTCTGTCTTCTGTTTTGGCCCTGCAATAGCTATGGTATTTTATATTAAAAGCTGGTATTTTCATGATCACAGGTCGTTTGACATGAGTACTTCAGAAGGCTACAGGCATAACCAGTTCACAGTGGCCGGAGAACAGAGGTCCTAAAAAAAAGATTTGATTTTGACAGTAATGGGTATATTTGCCCTTCCTTTGTGTTTCCACAAGTGAACATCAATCTGAAGTAGGACCTTCATGTCATTCTCCTGCTCTGTCTTTTCCACCCTACTTCAGTGATACAAGTGCTGCATGAGGGCAAGAATTTTCTTCTCTCAGTAGCAGAATTTTGGTGGTCCTTCCCATCTGGTCTACCCACCTCAGAAGTTACAAGAACAGTGCAGCACCCTGGCTGCAAATATGATCAGTCCTATAAGCAGCTGGTGAGACCCTTCATTACCTGTTTTACAGTAACATGTAGGTCATCTTGTTAGGCCTCATTCCTGGCATAAAAAATGCATCTTCCCCTAAGCTAGAATTAAAAATCTAACTTAAAACAAGTAACAGGTGGCACTTGACAAGAAGCCAGAGTACAGTTTAGGATCTGGAGACACAGGCATCTTCACACACTTCATAGATGATCAGAATATTCAGAACCATCAGTATACATACTGCCAGCTGTACAATAAGATCTCTGTTACTCTGTGCAAGATAAAATCTACTAGATTCTATTAGTTGTCTGGCTTTTTAAATAACAGTAATCAGTTCAGTTTTGCCTAAATAAACAGAGTGAATTTAAATTAGGCCTGGACTCAATCCATTCTCTTCAGATTTCTGTTCTTCTATTCTGGTACAAAAAGAGAAAAAAAAAGAAAATATCAACCACTTTTTGGTTTTGCTGCACCAAGTTTTTGATGAAGGTAATTGAGAAAACTTAGGAAGTAAAATGGTTGAGCAGTCCCTTTTATTGGTAAGAGCACAATAAAACAAACACTGTAAAATGTAAAAAAAAAAAAAGAATTCTGAATGTTAGCACCATATGCTTTTAGTTAAACTACAGGGAGCACTCTTACTATTCTGCTCTTCACTTGCACTTCCACCTAGCTTTTCTTAAAAATTAACATGCTTTATGCTAACAAAAATGTCTGTCTAGCTACTAATTGTGAAGAGGGTGTCTAGTAGGATTTTTCCTCTAAGTAATTCCTCATCAGCTTTTCCAAATTCTACCTGCATTTCTGTATTCCCTGTCTTGTAATCTTTTGAAGCCTTTGCAAATGTTCTACATGTAGATATTTAGAAAATGTTGATTAAATGCAGACAAAAAAATTACTTCTAATTTATTTGATCAGTGGTATGTCAAAAGGCTAAGCAAAAAACTTAAATTTATTAAAAATCTGTATCCACAGTACTATTAATCTTCTGAAATAATTCCTGCTGATTTTGTATTACTGTTATCTCTGCACAATTGTCAGCATTAGCAGCAGAAAATCTGATGATAATTTAAATGATTTTCTAAGAGCATACATCTGGAGAAGCTTTAGTTTTTGTCTAGGAGTATGTCTTATTCCACATGTAGGCTAACATGCATGTCCAGTGCAAAGACAGATAGATAATTGTATGTTAAAGCAATAGTGTGGTTCCTTTGGGTCAAGCAAAAAGGGTTAGGTTCAGTTTTCAAAGGGTTTGAGTGCCAGAGCTATAGAGAGACTAAGACCAGGACATTGTGCAAGAAAAATATTCAGTGTGGTATTGTATATCTCTAGGTCAGCAAGCTTTCACCCTTATTATTTAGGTAATTATTCATTTATATTATATCTCCCTGCTTCTAACGAAACTGAAATTTTATGTTATTGTATTCAAAGGATAAAAATCCTTTGTAGGAACTGTTTAGACAAATCAGATGACATGCTAAGAGAAAAATACCTTTTATTTTGTTATACTAAGCACTGCTTATGGACATATTTACAAAATATGAGATTTGTGAAAAGAGGAATAGGTTGCTTTTTTTTTCATCTGCATGGCATTTATACTTAATTAATTATTTTATTTCTAAATAAATGCTTATCTGAATATCAGAAGTTAATCCCAAGAAATCATTGAATTATTTTATGTTAGTAAAAAAAGAATAAAAAATTATGCCCATGTGTTTCTTGCTTTCAGTTAGTCCAGACATGCTTTTTCCAATACAGACCTTTTTTTAATGCTGCACCACTACTATCCTTTTGAATTACAGAAAATACTTCCCTAAAACATTAAAGAAAGGGATACTTTTTAGCAGTTTTCTGGTTTTATTTCCCACATGTGCAGGAAATTGCTTTGACTTATCGAAGAATTGGTTCAATTCTGCTGCAGTCAGAAGGAGTGTGTACTAAAAGTAACTGGGCATGGGTTGGTAAAATACAAGTGGAGAGGGCTGTGCAGGAGATTTAGGTTGCTTGCACAAAACAAGTCTTACATTCATTCCTGAAAGGCTCAGTCCTGGCTCTTTTGCTAGCTTTCACCAGTACAGCCTGCTTATCAAAGCACTTTATCAGTGGGGAAGGGATGTGGGTTAACCACCTCACTCAACTCAAACTTCCCAGCTAGCAGTCTGTCACCCAACAGCTGTTTTTCAATACATACACTATGTGCTGTGGTGCTGATTCAGAACTCATGACAAGAACAGCATTGTATTGTGGGGTTTGTTCACGAATGGAGTTTGTTTCCTATAAGCTTCAAGGGAGAAGAATCCAAGCACAACTTCAAGGTTCTGCTTTTCTTTTTCTCTTTAATAAAACATAGCTCTTTTCCCTGTTACAGCTAAGCATATGTGTATGTATACACATTTAATATATGCAAAATCCACAGAATGGACTTCAGAGCACTGGTATGGGGATTTTTGCTTACTGGTAAACCCCTAGCCCTTTCCATCTCCCCTTTCAGGACAGCATCAGAATATGTATTTCAAGTGCTAATATAGCAGACAAAATCAATCAGAATTTCTTTGAGTGGTATATCCTTAACATAGATATAGGCTGTGAATGTGTGTGCTTACATTTCTGTTTTTTCCCCTTCTATTCTTTAATGTGGTTATGCAGGAAACAGAAATAGATTCAAAGGTAGACTGAGTTTGAACAATTTTTCAGGGACATGTTCAGAGCACATTTAGATTGGGGAAACTAATTTCTGTCAATGTTTGCTTTCTTAGTTAAGCATCAGTTAAAAATCTAGCCTTTATAGGGGTGAACCTAACCCTCTGAAAATGCACTGAATTTGAGGGAGTGGTGGAGAAAGACTTAAAACCATGCCTGCTCTTCAGAATTCGAGGGCAATGGCAAAAATGCTCAGCTTCCCACAAGTTGCTCCTGGGCCTGGAGACACCAGAAAACAGAAGTTCACTGTGGGGAATGTGGGGAATCAGCACAGCAAACCTAAACCCAAATGTCTGGAAACCTGTGGGGTGGCAGGGTAGATTGAGACCACCCAGTATTTAAGAGGGTCTTGGGTGGATTAAGAACCAGAGGAATAGCAAAGGGTTTCTTTAATTTTGTGCTAGAGGGAGGTGTGTGGGGTGGAAGTGGGCATCGGGTATTTATTAATCACCCCCTGTATTAGCCAGAGGTTAATACAGAAGGATAGTTTCCAAGAAAAGTTAATGTTACTTGCTGAAAACCCTCTTCATTCTCAGCGGGTGCCCACAGCACTGGGGGTCTTCACCAGAATAAGGGCTGGTGTGTTGCCCTGGCCCCTGCTGCACCACTCCCCATTCCTCCTCCTTACCTTGCACGCTGGCCTCGAGCTCTGTAAATGCTCTGTAAAACTTCCAAGGTGCCCCAGTCCTCAGGAGATTAATAATTGCAGAAGGCAAGTGGCAGGAGTGGAATGCCGTTCTGCCAGGACAAATCCTGCCGGGGTGGTGATGAGGCCAGGTTTGGCTGCAGTGTCCCTCTGAAGCTTGTCAGGCTTTTATGTCCCTCTGCTGGGTGAAGTTTGCTGACTGATTGCTGATTGTTGGCATGCTACAGCTACAGCAAGCTTCACCTTGCAGACCACAGGCAGCCCAGGAGAAGACTATCCCTGCACCATTGTGAGTGTTTTGAATCTTGTGATGCTGCAGACTTCTGAACACCTTCTCTTTGGTCACCTTGATAGCAAAGCTAAGTCTCAGGTTGTGGTTCATGGTTCCTCCTGGAACAGTTTTATGATGACTTTCCAAAACTGCTTTTCTATGTGAGGAAACTTTGTCGTCCGAAGGGTTTTCCTGGGGAAGAAGAGGAGGGAGTGTTAAATGTTCAACTTGTTCAGATTTTCAATGTTGGCATGAGATACAATTAAAGTCTAAAACAATTTACTTTGGTTTACTTTGACAGAAGTATGAGAAATCCTGTTAATTAGTTATGTATCAGTCTTTAAACTTGCGCAAATGAATTCTGTTACTAGATGGTGTTTTCATTCCTTTCTTTGAACACAGCAAATTAATAAGAGATGTGGAAAAGTGGAGAACTTTAATTTTAGTACTGGTTATTTGATCAGTTATAAGTTTACCAAATAACAGTCTTTTAATTTGTTGGTTCCGGAAGACTTCTAAGGAAACACCTCAAATGCTCATTTCATATTAATCCGATGATCTCATCTGAGCTCTTTGATGTGACACTTTATAAACCTCGTATTCTACAAGATGGGGAAGAGTGTGCAAATATGCTTGCACTGGCTTGAAACAGTGATTGAGGCTATCAGAGACTAAATCTGGACAGGACAGATTTATATAGCTACAATAGAAATACTTTGAAAGGGTTTTACCCAGGATGTGGTTCTATACCGTAGTCAAAAAGGGCCCAGGCATCTCTGGCTGTTGAGGTACCTCCTACCTGGAAGATGTTATATCTGCTGGCATCTTGCTACCTAATACTCCCTGGAATAGTGCTTTAATACAGATAATTTTTCCCAGTGTAACCTCTCATAGTTCATAGATATAATGTGTTTATGCCTGATAATTTGTATATATTAAAAATAAAATTATAGCCTGCCATTTTTTAGTTCCATGTTACCATGCCCTTTTATGATGTGTGAGCTAGTAATTGAAAATGTTTAAATCTGACAGTAAATCTTCTTTCCTGGTAGATTAATTCATCTAATTTTGAAACTAATGCTACATCCTACATCTTTGAACAGTGTTTGTGAGCAATGTACACCATGCAGGAGGCTGTTCTCAAGAGTATTTAAACCACAGTAAAACTCTTCAAGGAGGTTGATTGTCCATGATTCTCCATGCTGCATACAAAGATGGCTGTGAGTGGTGGTAGATTCCTTTGGGCATAAGTGCTTGGATATTGCATCAATACACCTAGAGTTTTATTAACACCTTGTTAACTTGAGAGCTGTCCAGAAAAGATTAATATGTTTTTTTGGAAAGAAAAATTTATTATTTAATTTTGCCCTGCTGATTTTTATTATTGACAAGTTGCGAGAAGTGGAGGTTAAACTGAAACTTTTTTATACCCCAGAGTGTGATCGTTAATTTCTTTTTTAAAAGCTTGTCAAAACACAACAATCTCATCTTTCTTTTGCAGGCAAATACTTTAATAAAGCGGTATATTCCCCAATGCATCACCAGATGTGATTTATTATAAAATATGAATTATTTTAGCTGCTAAAATATTACCCTGCAACATAAAGAAACTGCTAAAAAAAATTGAATTAAAATAGAGACAAAATTCTTTTTCATATTCTGTTGAATGTCAAAGGTGAGATCTGAGTGCTGCTGAAGGAAGTAGAGACTGAATACAGAATTTCCTTTGTATGTGGAACAGTGAACAAGCGATGATGTGCCCAGTCCTACTGTTTCAATAATTATTAACTTAAGACACAAAGGGTTGCAAAGTGCCCTTTGGAGAATCTCATTCACTTTGTTACTCCTGCAGATATGAAAGAAATTTTTTATTCAGCAGGTTACTTTTTGAAGAGTAGCACTACAAGCTCCACAACCTTCCCTTTAGGAAGTGCTCTCCAAACAGCCGAAGGGAAACAGAACGTCTTTGCTGCTGTGACTAAATGTAGGTCTTGTTCAAGTATTTGGCTTGCTCCAATATCTATCCCCTCCTCACCCAACTTGAAGGTTTACCTGGGCTGTAGGACAAAAATAACACCAAATTCCTTGTGAACCACTGCAGCCTTTCTTTTAGCTGCCTGCTGCTGGGTTAAGTTAGAGTGCTCCTGGAAGCCGGGGCTCTGAGACTTCATCACCTGTGCTCCTTTCACAGCACCTTTCCCTGCTACAGACTCTCTTTTTATTGTTTCTGGTCATTTCTGCTCTTTCATTTCCTATTAAATGCATTTGTTGATTCATTCATCCAGCTAGTCACAAAAACACTGTTCTATAATTCAGTTAATTTCAATTAAGGTTTACCTTAATGTTATGTCTGGAGTGTATTGTCTCTATTTGAGATAAAGGAATGTTGCGTGTTTTTGCATTCCTGACATCAGATGCTAATGAATTTGTACCATAAAATATGCAGGACTGCCTCTGCTTTTAAAATGTCCCCAGAAAATGCATGTCCAAATTAAAGGTGAGCCATTTGAGTACTTCTCAAGCTTGATTTTGGTATTACACTTGAACTCACTATATCTGCTCATTGTTCAGTTCTCACAATTTACCAGGCTTATGGTAGAGACAAAGGCTTCTGTGCAGAATCTCAAATTCAATGGGACATCTTGTTCTGCCTTGGTGTTTTTTTAATTGTTTTTTCTGACTGGTTTTTTTTTCCCTCTTGCCTGTGATAGTTTCATGTCCTTTCATCTTTCCTTCTTTGCCTTTTGTCTTTGCCACCAGCTTCTTCCCTTTTGGGTTTTTTTGTTGTTCCTTCCTCCTTGGTGCTCTCTGCACCATCCCTGTGCATTATCTCTCCTTCCCAAACACTGGGTTCGCATTTACCAACATCATCAGATTAATTCTCACACTTTTGATCTGTGCTTTCCTCCTACCTTTGCTCATGTTCTTCATCCACAGCTAAGAGGAAAGTGTGACAAGATAAGACAGTCCAGAGAGGAGCATCCTGAGACATGGTTAGGAAAACAGCTTAATAACATGGCATCCCATTAAATGCAGGCAACTTGAGAAGTGAGACAACCTTTAGAACCCTAAAAAGTTGTAATATCTGTAGTTGCTTCTTGTGTGCACATGGTTTCAGTAGCTTCCACTTTCTTTGTCTGAATGGGTTTAATTTCTGACACGTATTTCAAAGAATTGTCTGTAAACACGTTCAAGAGCGAGAAAACATACTCCTACTTAGTAACTTTTTTTGTTTTTTCTTGCTTCTTGGTTCCAAATAAACATTTAAATATATGCAATATTTGTGGGCATCTATATTCATCCTTCAGTCAGTCTTTAAGTGCATTGCTTGTTTAGTTAAACATGTATTTTGCTTCTTTAAATGCATTATTTGTCTGACAAATCCTATTGGTTTATTCGGAACTTTTACAGCCTGAAGGGCAAACATGTATTTTGGCATGGCAATAGTTTAGAAAACATGTATTATTTACCCATTGGAAAGTAATGGGTCCTGAGGAGCCATTATGGTCCAGCTTGTAAATCCTTCTCAATTTGCATATTATTGACCCAATAGACAGTAACAACTCTTGGGACCTGTTGTGGTCTATCCATATTCATTTGGTTGCCATACATGTGTATAAAGTCTGCTTGCTGGAAATACTTATAAATACTTGATTGAAAAAAATACATACAGAAAGTTATATTTATAGATGAAATTGCTTGGTCAGTTTTAATTTCCCTCTTTCCTTCTCTCCCATAAATACCTGGAGACACTTTCAAGGAATATTGTTTGTTTTGGAGTTGCGTAAGCACCCAGAAGAGCTTTATCCTGGTAATTATTTCTTTTTTTAAAAATCAAACACTTATGTAATATAATACACAGACTGACTTTTGTGAATTTTTAAAAAAAATCTTTTTATGCCAAGTTTCAGGCTAACAGCAAACTTTTACAGCTGAATAATAAAGATTAAATGGATAAGTTTATAATGGGAATTTTGACACCTCCAAGGCTGTTGGAAGAAATGATTTTTGTGTAATGAGACTTTTTTTCTTTGTAGAGCTAGATATTTTGAAGTCTTATTCGACCCATTTCTTAAAACCAAAATAATTTCAGATAACATGAGAGTGTTGTGTGTGATTTTGGCACCATTGCCAGAACTGTCAGGCTCTGGCACCTGAGAAAAAAAGCTTGTGGCATTCGTGAGCTTAGTATCCAGTGTGTGTCTGAGCCTACGCTCCTGATTTTGTTACACTTGTTTCTGCAGCGTGGTGGAAGAGGATAAATAAGGATTATGGCCTCTCTAGTATGCAGTTGTTCATAACTCCATGCCACGACAGTTTCCCCATGCAGCTTACTAATGCTTTGAAGACTGGATGGGAAATACATCGTAAAAGTGTGAAAAAGGGCAATGAAAAAAAGGGAAGGAGGCTGATTTTTGTGGTGTGAGGAGCATAAGCCTTGTTCTTGCCAGTTACACAGAGGTGAATTTCCATTGAAATATCCATCAATGTTTATCTTGGAAGCAGTGCATAGCATTTGTTAAGGGGCTCTTAGCCTGGATGTGCCAAGTGGCTCACAGAAAGAGAGTGAGCAGCGCCAGGAGCAGGGCCCAGCTGGGTGTGATGGTCCAAGCTGCACAGGGAACAAGCCTGCCTGCTTCTTTCAACCAGCTGTAAGGCAGCACTGGGCTGTGCCTCCTCAGAGTTTGGAAGGATGCCCATTTCTGCATGGCTCTGCCAGCCAGAATTTGTGGTCATCCTAAAGACTCTGGAGGGGCCAAGAGAAAAATCATCCTTTGAAATTCAAAGTGTTTTATGATGTAATAATAATAATAATAGATGGCAACACCAAATCCTGTCATTGTTGAAGTGTGATAGGAAACTTGATTTTTTGCATTAACTGTTTGTTTTTTTGGGTTTTTTTCCAAGTGCAGCAACCTCACCCTTCTACCTGAATCTGAATGTGCATATAAAGAGATTTACATATTTATTTAAAGAATGAGTATATACAGGTGTTTGTGTGTATATTTTAAACCAATTACATTGATATTAAAAATTTCTGTTCATTGTTACTCATGGCCTTTTTCAGTCTTAAAGCAATTTTTCTGGAACTATATGCATGATATGCATTCTCTCGAGCTTCAGTGGTCAAGTAATATGTGCTCACAGAAAACTGAAATGAGACTATAGCAAAACATTCTGTACCTTTTATTTTTATTTAAAATTTGTGGGCAGATAGTCAATTCTTGGTGCAAAACAGAATCAGGTTTTTATTACACGTTTAAACAAGTTACAGATTTTTAATGGAAAATAATAATCACTTTTTGATGGTTTATTAAACTTGAAGAGAGAAATTTGCAAATCCTTAGAAGACATTAAGCCTGGCTAGTCTCTTTAGCTAGCTGACTTCTTCAGCTTGAAGAAGAAAAAATATTACAACCACTAATTCTTGCTGTCCCAAACCGCTGCTGTCGTCTCTGGCCTACATGTAAAATCATCAGTCTGTAATTATATCTCTTGCCACAGAGTATAGTAATCAGTGTGTGTTAATCCCCGTTATACATACATAAATCAGTTTAAAAAAGAGGTTGAGGACATTTATTTGCAGTCTGTTTATTTTAAAGTTCTTTACAGGTAATCCACGAGAAGATGACTCCTGCCAAAGCTGGAGAAGTCTATTGCTTTTTCTGTAGACTTTGCTTATCATTAATAGAAAGCAGCATGTGTACATCCTGCAAACTCATTTCCTTATTTAAAGTGGGCATCCTTCCTTTACTGAGATTTGCTTCCTCTTTTAATACAGCACTGAGGATGAAGCCTTTGTAAGTCCTTAAAGGCACATCCCTTCCAAATGACCTTTTGTCCCATGCTAGTAAGGTTGCATTGTTTAGTTGACTCCCTGTTCAGTGCAGCTACATGAGCTGTCTTTGGAAATGAAGAAAAAAAAATTTCTTTGCTAATTAAATTGGGAAACATGTCATATTTTCCCATTATAAAGCATAAATGAAAGTCCAGTTGAGTGTGGTGTGTCTTTTGATGGCCTGTGGGGAACTGAATTCCAGGGAGTAACTGAACAGGGCTTTTTCTCACAGCTATCTAAGGACAGTTGCTACATTTGTACAGAACTTTTCCCTGTGGATTTCTAAATTCTTCATTAAAATAAAATACTATGTTTACTTTCCTTTGATCCATATGACCAAGATTTATCCAAATATATTCAACTACGTACAAAATTTTACCCCTATGCCTTTTCTGTATGTAATCACCAACATATAGTCTGGTACATTTCTCTTGAAAATTCAAATGCACCTTCCAGTACATGTTTGTTTGCATAGATTTACTTTTTTTTTAATTTATGTCCTTTTATTTGATTTAACTTTAACAGAAAATTATTCTTTCTGTGAGCTGCTTGTGCTTGATTTTTCTGACTATGGAAGATCAGTTAATGTGGAAGAGATTAATTTCACAGACACTGGATTTATAGCATTATTAAATTAATTGGATAGAAGTTAGGTTCTGGTTAGTTACTCTTTCATGACTGATACAGAAATTCACTAATCAGAGATGAATGAAAGTTAAATGAAAACTTGTTAACTACATTTTCCATAAATTTATCAGGCTGCTTCTGGTGGTTTTGTTTGTCAGTTTGTTATAGGGGGAGGTTTTTTAGATTTCTTTTCTTTTTATCCTATGGAACATATCTGTAGGCAATTCATAAATATTTTCTTTTAAATGTTTTTAAAGGGTCTCTCCTGAAGTGAGACCTCAGTGTCTGTGCTCAGGGCAGATTCTTTGGAGTTGCCCAGGACTCCCAGAGCCTTCCAAGGTGAGATGAGGATTCTTCCTGGCCCAGGTTTGTTGAGATGCATATTTAGGCCTGTCCTGATTGATATCATCAACTGGACTGGTCACACCTGTGAAACATCAGAGGGTGATAACACAAGTTATCAATACTTTACCCCTCTCCTGACTTTTTCCTAGGGAGGGGATCTCAATAGGGGTGTCATTAATTACCGGAGAGAGGGATTCTGCCCTAGAGGGTGAATCAGATAAAGTGCTTAATTGCCTCTTACCAAAGTTTATTTTGTTGACTATATAGTAATAACCACTTTTATTCAGAACCCTAGCTGAAATACCATCCTGCTTTATTCTGTATAAAGCCTGGTGCTTAAGGTACTTTCACCAGAACTGTGAAATCTGCATGGTAAAATTTTCTCATCCTAGAGGACTTCCATTCTCCACTTACCTGTGAGAATACACCAAGATGGAAGCCCCTCCATCAGCCAAGAATTCGGGATGTTACAGGGACAAAGGTGCTACAAGTGATATGGGTGAGGTATGAAAAAAGAAGAAAATTAAATATGTCATTGTTTCAATATGCAGCATAAAGAGAAGTTGAAAGAAAATAATTCTTCCTATCCTTCAGGGAATAGTGAGAAACCAATAGGTTTGAGGCAAAGTCTTATACCGATTGGAATAGACTAAAATGTTGAGTGCAGAGCTTTTAATCTGTTGCTTTTAGTGAATTTCCCAAACCTGCAGTGGAAGTCCATGGCACAGCTGGATCCTGGTGCCAGCAGTCCAGGACTGTGTTTTAAAAAGTGAACAATGAGAGTGGAAAAATATGTGACTCCATAAATTTTGTGCAGGTTTCTCTGACCCTTGCTGGAAAAGGATGCAGTTTTGAAGTATGTGTTGCTATGACATATTCTCAATGACATAAGTTCACATAAGTTTTGTGATCAACCTGTACATGACAAAATACGTGGTAGCCTTCTTGAATGACAGTGATGCACCTTTTGAAGCAGCTGCCTTCTGCACATGGGGTTTGGAGGAGACTTTTCTGGTTAGGTGCTCATTGAATGGTTAAGTTGTGGGTGAGATCCTGACTTGATTGCAGGTAGTGCAAGTTTGCTGTTGAAGCAGGGTTGCTCCTTTATTAGGTTTGAGCAAGTGTTTGTTCTGGAGTCAGTTAAGATGGTGGCAGCAAAGGAAGTCCGTGTGCCCTTCTGTCTCTTCTTCACCCCCAAGATGGTGAGACAGATATCTTATTAGATCCTCTTTGGCTAATGAGTGTGCAAGGCACAAACTGACTGGCTATTGACCTTAACACTTCTGCCACCCTTTGCTCTAATGCAAAAGGAGAATAAAAAAAAAAAGGGAGTTTTTTTTTTTTCCCCTCATTCTTAGGATTGTGATAGGGGCTCCTTAAGGAAAATCTTCCTTGGAATTCCTTTAAGAAGGATCAATGCCTTTCATCATATATTTAAGGGAAAAATGTTTGGAAAGTTTTAATCAAACAAATTGCTGTGATTTCTGAAGTTGTATTGCAATAATTTTAGCTTTTAGATTTAATGTGGGAAATATTTTTGCTTTCTTGCTCCTAAATGGAAGAGCCAACTCAGACCAGCTGGTAGCTTGCATGAGTAAAGACTATTAAATTTGACTTAGGGCTTTAACTATTGTAGGCAGTTTGTTCAGCATGAAGAAAACTAGAGTGTGCAATGACACTGTATTTGGATCTTATGCTGTGTGTATGTATAAAAGTAATTCATTCAACAATGTAACATTACCATATGGACCTGGCTGTAAGCATGTGAATGTTTCAGAGGAACTCCCCACAACTTTAAAGATAAGAAAATGTCTGGTTTTAGAATACATATCCTTCAGAATACAAGTCCAAATTATTTGAGCTGGAGTTGGCAGTGTTGCAACATAAATTTCAGTTTTTAGAGTCTTGTTCTACAACCTGGAGAGGTCACTTTAGTGGATCAGAAAACAAGAAAGCTTTTCCTGTTCAGATGAGGACAGCAAGGAGTGGTGGTGCTGCTGCTGATTGAAAAATGGAAACCTTGCTGTAGAGTGTATGGGATGTTGCACTCATACACGGGACTTGAATTTGACCCACACTGATGAAAATCAGTACTTTTTGTTTTAAATGCTTCCAGAATCCTTGTGAATGATTAGCTTAATGGTCTGGGATGTAAAAATGTAGCCAGCTGTCTTGGCTTAGAGAGGCTGCTCATTCTGTCAGCAAAAGAGATTTATAAAAATAAGGTACATTTATGAAATAATGCATTTATTTACCAAGTGTGTTGTTCTGGCTCTGAAGAAAATATTCCCTTTGATATGTGTCAGTAAGTATTTTAATGGTTCATTTAATCATGTAAAGCCTTGTGGACATTTTTATCTGAAGAAATACACACATGCTGTGATGGTTAAATTATGAATTTGTTAAAACAAAAAGGGTACCAAACCTCTAAATATACGTCTTATTACAGGAAAGAGGCCTCAAAAAATTAAAATTAATTTAATAAGGCTGATAATACACTTTAATTGCAATTTGTACTGCCATGTTAAAAAGAATGTAGAGTAGCAAAGGCTTCTCAAATTTGTTCTGTTTCAGCCTTCTTGGAAATGCTAAGGACATTACTATGTCCCTCCTGTTCATGAAGCTCTACTCCAACTGAAGAAGCCCAAACCCCTGCATCTCTCCCCTCTCCTTGTGATGAGTTTTTTTTTTCTATTTTACTGAGAGCTTCAGAGTGAAGGAAAAAAAATAAAAATCAGCAAACCTCAAACATGAAAATTTTCTTGTGATCTGGCACATTTTGAAAGTGAACAGGAATATAATTTGAAATTAAGCTTGATTTAGATATGCACAACAGGATGAGTAATTCTTATGCCCAAGCTTTAAATATAGTCTGGATATTGTTTATCTATCAGTTGACTGAAAGCAGTTGTAGAAATGAGGAAATGTTAGTCTTAGAGAAAATACAAAAATTAAATACTTAACTTATATCATGAAAATGTACCATAAACAAATGAATTCGGATCCAAAGTAAATACAATTAATATGGTATTCTGCTACTGACCAGCCCTGTATTTGAGATTAATAAATAGGATTTTTAAAATTATGAAATGGCAATAAGTAGCTGCTTGGTGTTCATTGAGATACAGGTGGGGATAAACCTTGATATTTTATTTTGAAGTTATGTTACTCAGTTTCTTTGAAGACAAGTATTTAAAGTTTACATACAGTGGTTCTGCACTTTGGTTTCATAAAATATCTTATTACATTTCTTTCTTGATTGCAGACTGGCAGCACTGGCAACCAACCTTGCTTCTAATAGTTATTCCCTAAACAAAAGAGGAGAGGGGTTGGAAGCATCTCCTACTGGTTATCTTTATTTTTCTGTGTGGTTATTTGTGTTCTCACTGTTCCTAAAGTTTGTTTTCTTCAACCCTGAATTATCAATAAGGGTGGATGAAGCCCTGAACGATTTTTTTTTCTGTACCTTGTTTGTCCTTGTATCTGAAATGTGGAGGACAGACATGATCTGGAAATTTAGTTTAGCTTCTCTTCGAAAGACTGCAGCACACTTCTTTCCTCATTGCCCCATGGCAAACTTTGAGCCTTTTTAAACATGAAGGACCCAGCTGAGAGTGCAGGTCAGGAGCTGGAACATTTTTTTTCCACTGGTTGTAGTTGTCTCTGTATTGCAGCTGCTTTTTATCAGAAGAGGGCTGCAGCTAAGAGGTCTTAATCTCACTTTTCCTCTGGGGGTTTGTAGATTGTCAGGTGTTGACCACTTGGCTACACCAGGCATATCTTCTACTTGGGAGCTACCTTCTTAGGAGCAATTGTTGGTTTGTTGAAGGGCAGATGTAGTCTTTTCATCTACTTTTCATTGTACAAAATAGCATTTCACGGTTGAGATCTAGTTAGCAAACACAAGAGCTAAACTTCTGAGTGGTAGATAATAGTCTAAATCATTACAGACTTGAAACACATGATTTGTGATAAAATTGGGCAGCAGCTTGTAATGAGGAACTGATAAAAACTTAAAAGCAAAGCCTCAATGCTCCAAAGAATTTTAGTAACATATAAACTAGATCTTCCGAGCAACTCTTCGCTTTGTAATGAACCCAAACTGATTAGTGTCCAAGTCAGACTTGGATATTTGTAGTTTACAGACTGTTCTTAATAAATGTGGATTCTCCCTTAGGAGAAAGATCCCTCCGTAAACAATGAAGTTAATATTGGAAATTTATTCTTCAATTGAATATATTTCCATTTTAGTTAGCATCTTATATTTTTATGTTTTTAAAATGTGAGAATGCAAAGCAGAATGAAAGAAGGAAGAGGAAATCCTGTGCATGGGCAGGGTGGAGTGTTATCCCTTCTTTGACTGACTTCTCTCAAATTAAAACAGAAGAAAAAAAAGAAGAAAAGTGAAAAGGAGTAGGAGTAAAACATTTGTTCCTTTGTAATTTTAATTTTTAGTGCTGAAGGAGGGAAAATACCTTTAATTGTCACATTATTTGTTTTCTGTATATATTTTCTAAGTGTATTTTTGACTGTGTTGTCAGGGAAGCCATTATCTTACCGTGGACAGAAAATACTTCTTTTGAAAATATTTTTCTTGTGCTGTCTTTAACTGCCTGAACTAATTCAGTGGCTACCCTCAATAATTATAGAGTTATGGAACTGCTGCTGCTAGCAGTGTGGGGAGGCAGGCTTTGATGGGTCTGCTCTATTGTGGCTGCAAAATCCTGGTGTGAAAGGAGTAAAATGCAAGGACAGAGGGAGAGCTTAACTCGTTTAAGTGTTTCATCTGGCATTATTCAGAGTGGACATAGAAGGGAATATCATTAACCTCAAAGATACAGCTTCTGATCACATTTCTATTTGTTTTTATGAGAATGCTGCCACTTATGCCTCGGGCTTTTTATCACTGCCCCTTTGTGCCATTGCTTTCGCAGGATGGCCCTTTCTGTGTGTTAAGGAGAAGAAACTGCAGTCTGCTCAAACTCCTTAGAGCTGCAGTTATAAATAGACTTGGAAGCAGCAACAAGCTGGGTCCACTGCCTCTGTAATGGCCCTTTCCAAATACTTTAAAACAAATGATTCATCAAATAAGGAACACTAAAAGGATAAATCTGCCAATTTGTAGAATTTGACTCCTCCTAATCAGAGCGAGGCAACAGGATGTTGAGTTCCTGCCCTGCACCTGATTAAAGCCAAATGCACTAGGAACAGCTGGGAGTAAGAGGAAGCACCAAGCTCTTCTCAGTTGGGGGTAGGACAGCAAAAGAATTTTTTTAAATCCCTTCCACCTTTGTTGTTCTGTTTTCCTGACTGTTTGACAGATAAGCACTTATTTCCTCTGGTATTTGGACCCCTTAGAAACCATGTAGAATGTACAGAATATAGGAAAAAGCTGCACGTGTATGTGCCTGACCTAGGCAGCTGATTTTGGTCACAATGCTATTCAACATTCCTCATCATCAGTGTAGCCAAATTGCTAACTTTATAGACTCTGGTCATGCAGGTGCCAAATTCTCGAAGTTCTGCCCACCCACCTTCAGCAAGTCAAAACCTGTAAGAGCATGGAGATCGAGATGCATTTTCCATCTGGATCGCTGTGGTAGTTCTCACTGCTGCAGGCTCATGCAGAGCCCCTCAATTAATTCACTTCTCTTTTTTTTTTTTTTTCCTTTTTTATTTTTATGGAAACACTGAAAAAATGTGAAACCTTTGTCAGTGCTTTCTTCCTGTGTTCTAGAAACCATAAAAACCACAGCTTTTTAAAGTTTTGGAGTACACACATGCCCTCAAATAAGTGTTAAGCAGTTATTTTTCCCCATGCAGTTGTAGAATGTGTTGCAGATTACAGCCAAGCACAAAAAATAACTGTCTTGTAGATTGTGCTGTAGATACAGTAACAGTTAAACAGTGGTTTATTACTTAAAATACAGCAATTACTTCAGTGTCAGAAATCTTCCCAAACCCTCAAGACAAAGCTCCTTCTTTACCATTCCTTGCAGTAACTTCTGATGTGATTATTCCTGGGCTTTTTGCGGCCATATCACAGCACTACTTTGTGTGTGTGCAGCTTCCCCTCCGTGCCTGGAGCCAACAGAACAGGCTGTTCACTCGTGCACTCCCTGGGCCAGATCCAACAAGCCATGAGATTGGGAGCAAGACTTCTCTTGGCTTCCCCAAACTTTGGATCAGGCCTCCTGCTGCAAGCATTTTGTACTGTGGCATCCATGCCTCGCCTCCTTTCTCTGTGAGCATCAGCACTGCCAGAGGGTCAGAGTAACAACCTTCACTCTAGTGCTTGAGAAAAGCAGGCAGTTCAGGAAAAAAAACAAAAACAACAAACCAAAACAAAAAAACCAACACGCCAACATTTTCTTTTTGAAGATATCCCTGAAACAGTTTTTTTCGCATCTTGGAGTAAAGGAAAATGTGCCTGTAAACATCTCAGTCAGCATACACTTTTCTTCTCTCCTCTACTAAAGATTGCCAGATATTCCATTTCTGTGCCTCTTTTTTCTTCAGATTTTCAGGTTAACCTTGGAACTGTTTTGTGAGAAATGGTATTAACTGTACCTGACATATGAGTACTAGGGCTTGCCATAACACTGTGAGAATAGCTGCTGCCAAATTTTATGACCTCCAGGGCTGTATATTTAAAATCTTGGTATATATCAACCAAAACAGTGTGTCTTTACATCAAGCAAAGGAAAGTGATACTTAAATACACAGTTGAAAAGCCAAGGGACTCCGCAGATATTGAGAGAACAAAAGAACACTTCCATTAAGTTGTGCTATAAAAATACAAACCTCAGGTACTTTATGTTCTTCTTCTGACTTCTCTGTGTGGTGACAGCGTTTTGTCTGAGGCTCAGATGACCCTCACATGGTGTTGCAAGGGGAGAACAGGTCAGCAGGTGTCTGTACTGGGCTGTTACACTGCCTTCTCCTCTTTGCAACAGGACGCTTTGCCTCTTGAGAGAGTTGAGGTGGGTTTTTTGGACAAACAGCTATTGCTTGAGGAAAATGGGCATGTTTCAGAGTACAGCAGGTATCATTCTGTTGTTTGACTTTTGGCACCTGTTGGAAAATGACAAATTACCCTCTTTTTCCCTTTGATATGTATAGCCTAGCTTGCCTATTAATGTGTAATGTGCTTTCCTAATATAGCTTAGGAAAATCTTTATAAATTATTGTTCACACTGTATATGACAATACAGGTTGTATTTATACAGATCTAGTCAAAGCACTGGAGCAATTAAACACCTACTCATCACATAATGTGTTTTTCCTGTCTTGTGGTGCCAAAAAAAAAAGGTGTTTGAATTTATGTAGAGATGCTCTTATTTTTTCTGAGCTAATGGAACTTGCCTGCTGCTATTTTGGAACACAGTCATTTATGTATTCTTAGATATCTCTATATTTAAAGCCCAAAGCAAATACTGGGTATTGATACAACTTGTGGAAACTTGTGTGTTAAGTCTGATTGTCCCCCCTCCCTTTGGTTTGTTTGTGGAAAGAGATTGCTTCCAGAAGAAAATACTCTAATAGGCTAATGACCACTAATTGAAGTTGTATTTTTTAAGAAGGATGTGAAAAAATACCACTGAATAAGTTTATTAAAGTTTTCCATTTGTAGTTCTAATGATTCAGCAGTTATTCTATATTTTTCAATGCATATTATGGTTTGAAAAAATTACAGTTAACATGTTTGTTTTCCTATTTAACCTCGGAAAAGTTTGTGAAAATTTGATAGACAATACTATTGAAAAATCTTTAAAATAAATTTTAATAGATTCAGAGAGATTAATTCTTTGACTTATGCAGATATCAGAATATGACAAATTGGATGTGTTTGTGGGATGCTAGTGTGCTCACATGTAATTGCAAATATGTGTTTGTGTCTCTGTACATTTGCCCTTGGGTTAATTCTACCGTGTACCCCAAAGGTGGTGTGCTGTTGCTTTCTGTTAAATATATATATATATAACAATTGCTTTAATGCTTTTTGGCCACATTACAGGCATTCCAAAGTTTTCTTCATTTGTGTCCTCCAGATCCTTTCATGCCAGGAAAAAAAAAAAAAAACTACAAGGAGAAAACAATTATTTTTATAATTGCATTTCTACAATGCTTGCTCTCAAAATGAGCCAAAGCAGCATTTCTTATTACTTACTTTCGTGTTCCTAACCAACTTAGATGGCTGTCTGTTCATGAGAGCTCTTTTGTTTCCTCTCATTAACTCCGAAAATAAGTGCATCTCATGATGCTTTCAAACACTTTTCTCTTTATTTTTCTTTTTTTTTTTTTTTTTGTCTTTTGTAAAGAGTGGTAAATCACTGAACAGTTATAATGAAATTAAGCAAAAAGCATATGATGTTGACAGAGACACGGAAGCAGTGAAACTAATGCAAATGAAAGGAGGAACTCATCAGTACAAGAGAGAGGTGTCTTGTGCTTGGGAAAACATTTCATTTACTTTTAAATTATCTAATGATAGCCTTGCTGTGTAAAAACAAGCGACTTCCAGTGTGTCACTCTCTGCAAATGAAATTGGAATAGACACGGGAGACTTGATGTGAACCATAGTAAAACTTGACTTGCTTAAACAGGATTTTGTGTAGATTTAATGAATGTTTTGGTCTTATAAGGCATTGTGACAAACTTAGTGACGTTCAGGAGCTTCAGGGCTATTAATCTGCCTTTTCCTTTTGACCCTAGGTGGAGGAGTATTGTGATGTGATTCAGGAGATAAATACAGGAGTGTAACTTTGTGACAGAAGCCTGGGAGGGAGGGTCATCTTGTCTGATTCATCTAGGAGATTTTTTTTCNGCAAATGAAATTGGAATAGACACGGGAGACTTGATGTGAACCATAGTAAAACTTGACTTGCTTAAACAGGATTTTGTGTAGATTTAATGAATGTTTTGGTCTTATAAGGCATTGTGACAAACTTAGTGACGTTCAGGAGCTTCAGGGCTATTAATCTGCCTTTTCCTTTTGACCCTAGGTGGAGGAGTATTGTGATGTGATTCAGGAGATAAATACAGGAGTGTAACTTTGTGACAGAAGCCTGGGAGGGAGGGTCATCTTGTCTGATTCATCTAGGAGATTTTTTTTTCCCCTGCTTTCATTTTGGATCAATCCGAGTGAGGTCACTAATTCAATAAAGATGCTGATGAAGTAAACCATCTTCATCGTTGCAGCTTAATCTGGCAAATCAGCTCCAGAGGTTTGAAAGCACTTCTGCTTGTGAATGGATGATTATTTGATGCCAGCAGAGCCAGAAAGAGAGGTTAGTCTGATGCAGCTGTCTTTGCCGGGGTCTTATTTCTGTCAATTTTGCCTTTTTTGGGAGGCACAGCAAGGACTTAGTTCTGTTTCACAGCTTAGGTGTGGCACTGCAGGAAGGAAAGCTCAGGTGGCTGCAGTGATGTAGATTTGACTTCTGCTCAAGATCTGTGTCATGAGGGGGATCATGACCACCTGGTAACTGGACTTTCCATCTGCAGCTGTGTAAGCCTATGCTGCTGTGTGGTACCTCCTGAAGGCCTGAGCTCAAGGTCCATTTTCTGAGATTTTTCCAGGTACTAGTGTGTACCTGTCTTTAATGCAGAGTTACAGTGTAGGAGCTGCCTTTTGAGAAGATCTGCTCAGGTCACAAGTC